>CM065589.1:171975645-172087277 GCA_033119425.1 Bufotes viridis
GTCTTTGCAAAGTTTTACTTTTCCATCATCCTTCCACCTTCTCAACATCCCATCATGCACCCCCAATAATGAGACGATGTGCTCCCCAAAACTATACTGCAGAAACTGATAAACCCCCTAAAATACTAGTTACACATAGACAGTGCCCCTTCAATAATTATTGGAACACAATCTAAAAAAAATAACTGCACCCAGAAAATAGTGTCCCTGACACTAATAGTGCAAACATAATATTCCCCAAAAAAAACTGTGCTAAGCTGATACTGTGCCAGGGTGCACTTAGTAGTAATACTGGCCCTACAGTGCCCCCGATAGTAATTGTGTCCCAGAAGTAATAATGCTCCTGTTGCACATATGCTGAAACAATGGTCAATAATTCCAATGTGCGAAGGGAGCGGGCTCGGTGAAGACAGAAGTGATTTTATTGAACATGTTCTGGAAGGAACAAACACATGACCTTCAGTATGGGGATACAGGAAATGTAGCAGTAAATCCTGTCCTTACATAATACACATCTCTATATTCAATAATACATTCTCAATAACAGGTATAACTTTCCTATAAGAGATATTAAACCATTAACATGAGAGCTGCTCTCTGATTATTTAATCTGCATCACAGAAACCAATAGTGCAGTATAATATTATAGAGTGACATCAGCTTCTATAGTAATCATAGTCATTACATATTAGTACCATGTGACACCTCATTGTACTTCATTAACACTTGTGCATGGTTTTATATACTCACACTGCATCACCAGCAGCCTTAGCTGATTATAGGAATGTGCTTTACATCATATTAGAATATTAGTGGCTTCGAATTTATGTTTCCTTACCTGGAAGGAACAAACACATGACCTTCAGTATGGGGATACAGGAATATAGCAGTAAATCCTGTCCTCCCATAAACCAAGATCTGCGTTATTCAGTTCCCCTCTGCTGTTTGTAGCTCTGCTATTCAAGCTTTCTCTCTGCTGCCATCTACTGGTGGTTAATAGCAATGTCATGAATTTTGTGGATTGTTGAAGCTAGAAATTATATAGATATTAGTTAATTTTATGGGGTGCCTAATTTTGACATCTTACACTCTCCTCCACAAAATTTTATGTCGTCCCCGACATACGCAGACTTTAGTATAAGAATCATAATTCGCTTGCTCATCTTCTACAATCATGGGGAGCCAGGGTTAAACAGTAACTGATTTACTTGAGGAACTGTCCTCCTTGCGACATCTACTCCCGTTATGTCACAGTTTCCCACCCGGCCCACAGTGCTATGAAGCCTGGGGGAATATTGTTGCCTTTAGCTAACTAGTACAAAACCCCTTTAACACAAATTTGTGCATGTTATTGTGAAGATAAGTATTTATATAAAACTAGAGGACACCTTATTACTTTTGTCCTCTTTTTTTTTTTTTACTTTTCTCTTTACCTAGTTTTCATTGTTTGAAGGTTATTCTACTTGGAGTGTCTGCAGTAAGAGTGCAAGAAATTTCCTTTTGTTAACCACAGAACATAAAATTTAACATTTTTAACATAAGAACATAATAATAAATCATAGCATTGAAGACATGGATACAGTTACCAATTTTTAGAGTCCACAGCAAAATGGTCTGGGCTTAGATACCAGTTAGGGTATAAACACAGTCTATAACCTTTACTGCTACATTCCTGGCAACACTACAGGGTTGACCCAAAGTGTCATAAGTCAGGACTTTTGGCTGTCTCCTGGTTCTGCTGGGTTGTATCTGGTGTAGCGGTAAGGCATCTGAAGCATCCTCAAACTCGCCTTCATCACTGTCAACTGTCTCTGTTGGGTTTTCTGGTGAAGCGTTTTCTTCTTCTGTGTCTCCTACTGGTCATGTAATGTGTTCAGGCTGAATCACAGGCTCGTTCTCTGCAGTTTCCATTGTAGCTTCCTCTGTACTTCCCTTATTTGTTTCTAACTGGCAAGGATGGAACTCTGCTGCTTCAGGATTCAGTTCTATATCTTCCCTTGTGTGATTTCCCTGAGTTACAGGAATGAATGATCTCCATTGCTCTTGTTCAAGATCTGATTCCTCTTCTGATATTTCTTCAGATGTCTGTGTCACTGGTTGATAAGTCTTTGAAACGTGGTCTCGTCTTCTAGTGCTTGGCCTGTTAGGTATCTGCTGACCTTGGTCAACGGGTAAGTAATCACAGGCAATAACAAATTACGGTGCAGGATTCTTGTTCTGCCTTTTCCAGTTCCTGGCTTGACTTCATACACTGGGCTATCTTCACACTTTTTCCTCAGGACAACAAGTACAGTGTCTTCCCAGAGCGATCTCAGTTTTCCTGGTCCTCCTCTTTCAGAAAGGTTTCTTACAAGGACTCCATTGCCATGTTAAAGTTCTACTCCATGAATTTTTCTGTCATAGTGCTCTTTCCCTCTTTGTGCAGCTTGGGTAGCACTAGCTACCTTTGAAGCAACCTGATAGGCTTCAGTCATCCTCTCTGTCCATGTTTTTACATACTCAGAGCGATTCTTATATTTTTCTGTTAATGGGGTGTCAAACATACTGTCTATTGGTAGTCTTGGAGATCTCCCGAACAGTAGGAAAAATAGAGAGTACCCCGTTGCTTTAATTTTGGTGCAGTTGTATGCATGTATTACCTGGGCAAGTGAGTTCTTCCAGTCTTTCTTGGAATCTGGTGACAGGGTCCGAAGCATAGACAACAGAGTTCGGTTGAATCTTTCGCATTGGGTGTTTCCTTCCGGATGATACGGAGTTGTATGAGAGTTCTGAATGTGGCAATGTTTTCCTAATGCCAAGAATAACTAATTTTTAAATTCTTTTCCCATGTCATGGTGAATTCTGGTAGGTGAATCATTGAATATCTTAGCGGCAACAGTCTTTGCTGACTTGTTTTTGGTTGCATAGGCCTGAGCAAACCTGGTGAAGTGGTCTATTACTACTAGTATGTACTCATAACCTCCTTTGCATGTTTCCAGATGGAGGAAATCGATGGAGACCATCTCAAAGGGATAAGTGATGACAATATTGTTCAATGGAGCTCTGGTAGGCTTATTAGGGCATCTATCTTTCAGGCAGGTGCACTGATGGTTAATGTATTGCTCAGCATCTCTCTGCATATGCGGCCAAAAGAATCTTTCTCTGATCAAGTTTACAGTTCTTTCCACTCCTAAGTGACCCATTTCTTCATGCAGTTCTCTCAACACCAGTGAATGATACAGCTTGGGTAACACTAGTTGAGAACCTGAGGGTGTTTTCCTTCTGAAAATTCCATCTTCATCGAGGTATAATTTGGTCCATTGCTTCATTAGTATGAAGAGATCAACCTTGTCGTTCCTGCTTTGATGGGAACCTGTTTTGGTTTTTGTACTTCCACACTGGACCGATCACCGAGTCTTCTTTTTGTGCTGTTTTTATGGTCTCTTTAGGTATTTGAGCTACCTTTTTTTTGGTACCATCTATTGTTGATGTTGTATTTGCAATAGTTATTGGACACAGCCAAGGCATTTCTTCTTTCTGTTGCACTTGAAGTGCTTGGGTTATGCAATTGATAACTTTGGGGTCGACTTCTTGTGAACACTGCTGCATGTATTGTTCAGGACTTAGTGGCATACGAGAGAGTACATCTGCATCTGCATTTCTTTTTCCTGGACGATACTTGATAGTAAAATTAAAGTCAGTGAGTTCTGCAACCCATCGATGGCCTGTTGCATTAAGTTTGGCAGTAGTTAGGACATAGGTTAGTCGATTGTTGTCAGTATAGACTACGAAGGATGGACAGTAGTATAGGTATCCTCGGAACCTTTCACATATGGCCTATTTTATCGCAAGGAATTCTAGCTTTCCTGAATGCATGTGACAGTTTTTCTCAGCAGGTGTTAGAGTCCTAGACCCATAAGCAATTACTTTCAATTTTTCCTCCTGCTTTTGGTACAACATAGCTCCTAGTCCTTATTGAGAGGCATCACAGTGCAGAACAAAGGGTTTGCTGTAGTCAGGGTAACCCATAACTGGAAGATGAGTTAATACGTCAATGAGCTGGTTCAGCACTGCCTGGTGGTGGTCAGTCCAGACTATAGACTGATGAGAAGGTAGTTGACCTTTTAGTTTTGGTGATGGCTTCTTCCTCTTCTTAGATTGTTGAGCTGGCACTGGCGTTATGGTGGGTGTTTTCTCCGCTGATAGTAAGTCATACAGGGGCTTTGCAATTCTGGAAAAGTTTTAGATGTAAGGATGATAGTAGGAAATGAATCGTAATAACTTCATGACTTCTCCAACAGTATTTGGCTGGTTGTGCCTCAAGGCCAGCACATGTGCAATGTCTGCTGGATCCATGGAATGGCCATCTTTGGACATGATTTTGCCTAAGAATCTGACTTTGTTTCTGAAAAGTTCACATTTTCTCGCTGTTAACTTTACGCCATGTTTCTGATACCATTGAAGTACCAACCAGACATGTTCCACATGTTCTTTGAATGATCTGCTGGGGAACCAGGTTGTCATCTAGGTATGGCAGACAGACCTCATCTCTCAGTCCTATTAGACAAGTTTCCATGCTGAGTTAGAATTAAGCTGGCGCAGAACTAAGGCCAAAGGGTATTCTGATCCACTCATACAGACCCCAAGGTGGGATGAAGGCTGGTCAGTGGTCAACTGGATTCTTCTACAAATCCTTGATGGTAGGCTTTTCCTTGATCTAGCACAGAAAACCATGAACTTCCTCCTAGGCTGTCCAGCATGTCTTGGATCCTAGGAATTTGGATGGCGGTCAGGGATGGACTTCTGGTTCAATTCCCTGTAATCACAACACAGTCTTAAACTACTATCCTTCTTTCTCAGGCACACAATGGGTGAAGAGTATAATGATTTTGACTCTACAATCCATCCACGGTTCAGAAGATCCTGCAGATATTCTTTCACCTCCTGGTGTAGTGTCCTTGGCACTGACATATAAGTTCTTCTAACTGGTGTATTGTCTTTAAGGCGCAGTTGTAATTGTAGGGAAGGGATGCATCCAACGTCAGAATCATCTTTAGCAAAGGCGTGGCATTCTCCCCTTAGCATTGCCTTGACTATATGTTGATCTTCCTCGGAAAGGTTTCCTATAGGTACTGGTGGATCCCAGTGTTCTTGATGAGCATAGCTTACCAGTGACTGACTTGTGTTTAAAATGTCCATTCGACCTTCTAGCCCTTATCTGGATGACTGTGGACTATGAGTCACCGGGTGAGTGGCAACACGCACTGATTCTTTTGGTTTCACCTCAGCTGGGTATGTTATCTTGATGGGTTTGAGGCACCCAATACTGATCTGACTTGGCAGGATAATGTCTCGCTGGGTGGTGTTCCAAACCGGGATGGATAGTTTGGAAAACTGTCCTTTATTAAGTGACACTAATGTTTCCCCGATATACAGTCCTTCTGGCACATCCTAAATCTCATCAGGTATAAACAAGACCGTCTGCTCTTGCAAGGCTGGTTTGGCGTGAGCCCTACATCTGAGACATGTCACAGTGTTTGCCAGAATTCTTTGGTTCTTTGTACGGTACCACCAGTTTCTCTTAGGCTGGCTTGTAGGTGACTCACCAGGACTTCTGCTTTGGGGGTCGGCAACTCCAAGGCGGCTCCTAGTAGGTCCACGAACCCTGTAATGGTTCTCCTTCCTTTGGCAGCTGTCTCCTTGAAGAGTTCTTCTATGACATTATATCCAAAGATTGGCATCTCTGCGACTTTCTCCTCTGATGATACCACAAGTGGCACTACTAGCTGCTTGGTGTTATTGCATGCCGCTGTTAGTTGAAAAAACTACCTCAATCCAGCCGGAGAAAGGAATTTCAGTCTCATTGGCAGCCTTCCCACAGAGGACTTCTGGCCCCAGCAATTCTTCCAAAGATCGGAGCACTGTATGTGGCAGAACCCGCTGTCTCCAGTTCTCATTGATGATGCTCACCTGGGAGCCAGTGTCCCATAAGGCTTGGACAGGAGTATTGTCTATTTCACAGTTCACCAGGCACCTTTTTCCAACGAGACTCAGTAGCTTATGGTTCTGTCTCATGGTAACACTTTCCATGTGAGTTGGTACTTGCTCAGCCATCTGGAGAGATTTTTGGTTACAGGAAGTGAGCACTCTTTGAATGGAGTCTGGATTCCCTCTACCAGCCGTGGTTTTGAAGCTTGCTGGCTTGCTACCTACAGGGGATGCACTTTGGGACACAGGGTTGGTTCTAGTGCAGGTTACTGTTGGTCCCTTGACAGCAACCCTCTCCCATTTAAATGGTTTGGTCTGGGTGTTTGGCAATATCTTGTTCTATGTCCAGATCGTCCACAGTTGAAGAAATAATCGCAGACACTTGTCTGACCAGTCCTTTTACAGGATTGACAACATCCATTACTCGTACTCACTGTTGCCTGAGGCCCTAGGGTTCTTGAATCTTGGAGAAGTGTCTTCATCTCTATCATCTCTTTTTGCATCTGCAGAATCAGCTTTTCCAGGTCAGAGTTGCACTTCGATAGCTGTTGAATCATTGGGCTACTTGCCTGTGGTGGAGACCAAGGTGTGGTGTTGGCAGTTGTCAGGGCACTTGGTTCCTGAGGACACTGTAAGGTGTTATACTGACATTCTTTGCCTTTGGTTGAACTGCTATGTTGAGCTTTCTTTTGCTTCTGTTGCCTTTCAATCTCCATATTAGCGGCTTCATTTGTTTTCTCTATGAGCAGCTCATCTGGAATGGAAGGGTCATCCAATTATTGCTTTAATTGGAATTTGATGTGGTCATTTCTTAGTCCAGTACCCGCTGATCTTAGAAATTTCTTCTGGATCAGCTCAGTCCCAAAATGTTCTTCCGAGCCTTCACCTTTGGAGACGAATTCAAAAGCTCTGAACAGGAAATTTTGTGGAGTCTTGTCACTTTTCTGGGAAATATTAAGGAGTTGCTGGTACAGTTCTGATGCATCCTCCTCCTTGTAGTGACTTTTCAAGATTCGTCTAAGTTGCACTAGAGTCAGTCCATTTTTCATTTCCAGCATACCTCTGAGGCTTAGGCCGGGGCTAATAGCTTTGCCCACTGCTTCAATAATCTCAGTCTCAGGATATCCTTTCTGTAGTTCCAGGTCGATTTGGTGCATTAAGTTGGTGTAGGACAGCTTATCCTTCCACTCTTTTTCTCCAATCTGGCCTGTGATCTTGAAGTCTTTTCTGATTGTCACCTTTGGCAAGCTACCATGGTGTAGTCTCTGAGTAATCGGGACTGGCACTGGTTTTGGCTGACTGTTACTTGAGTCTTTACTTTTGGTACTCAGCTCTCTAATCTGTTCCTCCATTATTCTTGACGTTTCCTGGAACTTCTCCTGAATTGTTGTTCTGATTGAAGGTCTTTCTCCCTGAAGCTTGGGACTTCCGCATTGTCCCTCTTCTTCTCTAGTTCGCTAATGAATCCCTTTGTGGCTTGCAGAAATTGCGCCACCGCCTTCTCACTTTCAGCTTCAACCAGTTCATCTAAACCCTCATTAATGATCCTCATAAAATGGCGCCGGGTTTTTCCTTTCGCCATGCTGGCTTCAGGGGCTTTGATGAATTGGCAAATCTCAATGAGATCACCCACTGGCAAGAGGATTAGGTGATCACTCATTTCATCCTGCAGGCTCTCTAGATCCATTTATGTTTGCTGGCGATGCTGCAAGGGTTAATTTCTCCTCTATGCTTTGAGTAACCGTTTTTTTGTTTCACTTACGGGACCATGTCTTCTTCACCCGCTCCCTGTACGGGCCACCAATTTTGTTGCACATATGCTGAAAGTATGGTCAATGATTCTAATGTGCGAAGGGAGCGGGCTAGGTGAAGACAGAAGTGATTTTATTAAACATGTTCTGGAAGGAACAACCACATGACCTTCAGTATGGGGATACAGGAAATGTAGCAGTAAATTCTGTCCTTACATATTAATACACATCTCTATATTCAATAATACATTCTCAATAACAGGCATAACTTTCCTATTAGAGATATTAAACCATTAACATGAAAGCTGCTCTCTGATCATTTAATCTTCCTCACAGAAACCAATAGTGCAGTATAATATTATAGAGTGACATCAGCTTCTATAGTAATCATAGTCACTACATATTAGTACCATGTGACACCTCATTGTACTTCACTAACACTTGTGCATGGTTTTATATACTCACACTGCATCGCAAGCAGCCTTAGCTGATTATAGGAATGCGTTTTACATCATTTTAGCCTATTTATGGCTATGAATTTGTGTTCCCTTACCTGGAAGGAACAATCACATGACCTTCAGTATGGGGATACAGGAAATGTAGCAGTAAATCCTGTCCTTCCATAAACCAAGATCTGCGTTATTCAGTTCCCCTCTGCTGTTTGTAGCTCTGCTATTCAAGCTTTCTCTCTGCTGCCATCTACTGGTGGTTAATAGCAATGTCATGAATTTAATATAATACAGTCATACCTGTGGATTGTTGAAGCTAGAAACTATTTAGATATTAGTTTATTTTTATGGGGTGCCTATTTTTGACATCTCTTACACTCCCATAGTCCCCCTGTTGTAATAACACCCAAAATAATGCCCCTGGTAGTAATAATTCTCTTTATAATGTGTGACAGTAGAAAAACGCCCCCTTATTATGAGCGCCAGTACAAAGAAAAACATCGTGTGGCAGTAAAAAAAAATAAAAAACCTCCTCTTAGTGCCCCCAGTAGAGCCAATGTCCCCAGAGTTTCCTCATGTGTTCCAATGACCCATACTGTGTGCTACTACATAAAACTTTTAGTGCCCCAGTTAAGCTAAGGTGCGCCTATAATTTGTGCCAGTACAACATATTCCTATATAGTGCCCCTAGAAGATGCCCCCATAGTGCTCCTCCTCGTCCCCATAGTGCCCTCAATAATATGCCAGTATAAAATGCCCCTATAGACTGCCCCACATAGATGCCCCCATAATGCTCCTCTCCCCCCCGTTCCATATAGTGACGCCAAAATGGGTGCTAGTATTAAATGCCCCTATTAATGTCCCCATAGTGCACTTATCCCCCACCTCTCCATAGTGCCCCCCCCATAATTCGTGCCAGTATATAGGGCCCTGAGTAGATGCCCCCATAGTGCTCCTTCCCCTCCCACTTCTCCATAGTGCCCCCCATAATGGATGCCAGTATATAGGGCTCCCAGTAGATGCCCCTGTTCTGCCAGATTTCTATACCTAGACAAATGTCTATACCGGAAGTGACGTGGCCGCGCATCAATCAGCTGGTGCAGGGTGTGCGCAGCGCGGCGCAAGCGCACATCCACTGTCTTACCAAAGAATCATTGCAGCGCCTCCATAGAAGTACTTCACGCATCGTGCATGCGCACTTAGGTGTATAGAGATTTTGCAGAGGAAAGTGTTGCATCAGATCTCCCTACCCCTGAGTGCACACTCGCGCATAAATCATCAGTTGCACTTCATCCTTACGGCAGAGCTGAGTGCAAATCATATACAGCACTCAGCTCTGTGGTGTACCCCAAAATATCCAGCACTCAGCTCCGCCGTAAGGATGAACAGCAACTGATGATTTTCACTCAGCTCTGCCATAAGGATGAACTGCAACTGATGATTTATGCGCGAGTGCGCACTCAGGGGTAGTGAGATCTGATGCAACTCTTTGCGCTGCAAAATCTCTATACCCCTAAGTGCGCACGCGCGGTGCGTAAAGTACTTCTATGGAGGCGCTGCAATGATTCTTTAGTAAGACAGTGGATGTGCGCTTGCGCCGCACTGCGCACACCCTCCACTAGCTGATTGATGCACGGCCGCATCACTTCCGGTGCAGCTGTGCCACTTCCAGTATAGACTTTTGTCTAGGTATAGAAATCTGGCAGAACACCCCCAAAGTGCACCTTTTCCCCCACTTCTCCATAGTGCCCCCATAATGTGTGTCAGAATATAGGGCCCCCAGGAGATGCCCCTATAGTGCTCCTTCCTCCCCACTTCTCCATAGTGCCCCCCATAATGTGTGCCAGTGTACACAGCCCCCAGTAGATGCCCCCATAGTGTTCCTTCCCCCCTTCTCCATCGTGCCCCCCATAATATGTGCCAGTATATAGGGCCCCCAGTAGATGCCTCCATAGTGCTCATTCCCTCCCCTTCTCCATAGTGCCCCCCATAATATGTGCCAGTATATAGGGCCCCCAGTAGATGTCCCCCCATAATATGTGCCAGTATATAGGGCCCCCAGTAGATGTCTCCATAGTGCCCCCCCCCATAGTGCCCCCCATAATGTGTGCCAGTGTATAGGGCCCCAGTAGATGCCCCCATAGTGCTCCTTCCCCCCTTCTCCATAGTGCCCCTCATAATGTGCCAGTATATAGGGCCCCCCACCCCCCTTCTTGCCATACTATACTAAAATTAATGAAAACAAACTCACATACTTATCTCCATGGTGCTTTCAGTTATGTGATTCCTCTTCCGGCCTGTGTTCCGTGCTGCAATGATGTCATCGTCACTCCTGCTGCCCTGCCGCCGGTCAGAAAGAGCCCCCTTCCCGTCTGGGCCCCTCTGCACAGGCGGTATGTCCACCCCTGGACCATCACCTATGAAGCTGCAGCTTGTAAAGCATCTCGAGGTCTGGCCCAGCTACAGGAGGACCCGTCCTTACAGGGTGGAGTCTTCAACCTGGCAGGTCACATCTACTACATCTACATTATGTGTATTCAGAGAGATCCCTGTGTGTTATCTATACTCAGAGAGATCACTGTGCTATCTGTGGAGTTACATAGGACTGCAGGTGACATCTACTACATTATCAGTACTCAGAGAGATCACTGTGTTATCTGTGGGGTTACATAGGACTGCAGGTGACATCTACTACATTATCAGTACTCAGAGAGATCATTGTGTTATCTGTGGTGTTACATAGGACTGCAGATGACATCTATTACATTATATGTACTCAGAGTTATTGCTATGTTATCTGTGGTGTTATATAGGACTGCAGGTGACATCTACTACATTATGTGTACTCAGAGATGTATTACTGTGTTACTGTATCTGTGGTGTTACACAGGACTGCAAGAGACATCTGCTACATAATTTGTACTCAGAGAGATCCCTGTGTTTTCTGTGGTGTTACACGGGACTGCAGGTGACATCTACTACATTATTTTTTATTCAGAGACAGGGGCGGACTGGGAATTTATAGTGTCCCTGGAAAAAATACTAAAAGTGGCCCCATTTTGTAGTTGGGTCCAAATTGATTGAAGGCAGGGCCAATAATACCATATTGTGACACATTATACCATCCCAACAGAGCCAAATATCACAGTCCATCACAATACTGCCAGCAGCACAAAATACATCCCCAAAAACTTTCACTGGCTGGCCGTGAGGAGGGCTCAGGCAGCACCCTGGGCATTGGCCCACCGGGAAAATTTCCCTGTAAAGTCTATGGCCAATCCAACCCTGCTCAGAGAGTTATCACTGTGTTATCTGTGGTATCACGTAGGGCTGTGGGTGAAATTTACTACATTATCTGTACTTAGTTATCAATGTGTTATCTGTGGTGTTACATAGGACTGCAGGTGACATCTACTAAATTATCTGTACTTATCTGTGGTAGTCCTCGCTATGTCACTGTGCAGTGATAGGAAGGGTGCACCTTTTCTTCCCTTTGGGGTATACCCTGGTTTTGGTTTTCCTGCCTCAGGTTTGGTGGGGTGCCGTTGGTGGTGTTAGGTTTTGAGGTGCATGGCAGGGTTTCCGGAAGTGATGTGACAGCCAGGGGCACACCCACAGGGGGAGTCCAACAGGTCTGGACTCCCCTAGAAGCAGTGCAAATATTTTTTTATTGATCCTGCCAGGCCAGGGCTGTCAGTTTCTGCAGCTCTGGCCTAAACTCAATTGTATCTTACCCGTAACACGCATCTTGAGCCGCAAACTATATTTCCATCATCATGTCTATATTAAATAGTATTGTTTTTTGGCACAGCCCGACTGTTATATTTATATAATATTACATTAGAGAGATTTTTAGGTATTAAAGCAGCAGATACATTTTTTGTATAAAGATGAATATGGAACCCCTAGCACCCGGTCCCATCAACTGATGTGGCCATGGAGCATCAGGGGGCAGCACTAGTCATTCATTGTCTGGCCACAGACATAGAATCTGACTGTGCCAGTCACAGTCCCCAACCATCATGTGAATAGGGAAAAAGGACATGGGGAAAAGAAATGGAGCAGGCCTAAATCCCATAAGAAAATGGACCAGATGCAAAAATCCCCATCGTCCATATGTCGCAGTGAAGTGTGACCCGAACCCCAATATGAAGCACTGGTAGACATCGCACTGCCAACAGCCCTTAATGTATTTCATTCATGTTCTGCTAAAATGCATACCCAGGTGCAAACCATAATCATGTATATCTCTCGTATTTATCGGACCATGTCAAAAAAGAACCCAAAAAGAGAAAAAAATTACAAAAATCACAAAATTACAAAATTTCTCATCATGTTGTTCGAGGATCCATCTTGGTTTACATTTTTTGTGCTTACAGTTATTTTCTTTCTGTAAGAGATCAAGATAAGATGTATACATCGCACCACAAACATAATTTCAAGATGTTAACCTCAAGATTTTAATGCATAAAAGAGGGATACCATCATGTAAAAATCCATGGTTTAAAATCTACATTCAGTCCATGCAGGCTAAGTGTATTAAGTTTCATAATCCATTCTTTTTCTCGTCTTTTTAACTCCTTAAGGACACATGACGTATGGGTACGTCATGTGTCCAGTCCCTGAAGATGGCGCCCGCTCCTGGCCGCTGCGGGCACCATCGCTGCGGGGGTCCGGCTGATTCCTGTAGCTGACCCCCGCAGCTGATGATCGCGGTCGGCAGCGCTGCCGACCGCGATCATTTAACCCCGCAGATGCCGTGATCAATCCTGATCACGGCATCTGCATCGCGCTAAACCGAAAGTAAAACTCTCGGCAGCGCTCCGGCTCCCCTAGTGGTGATCGGGAGAATCGGAGCGCTGTAAGGGATAGCCTCAAGCCTTTCATTCAGCATGAGGCTATCACTTACTATTTCCTATGGAGCCCTTGTTAGCAATAGGGCTTCATAGGAAAGTAGTAAATGCTCATAAACTCCAATACAAGTGTATTGGAGTTTATGATAGAAGCAATCAGGTAACTGATTTATATAGGTCCCTATGGGATCTATATAAAAGTGTAAAAAAATAAAAAAAATAAAAAAATAAAAAATAAATAAAAAAACCTAAAAATTTAAATCACCCCCTTTCCCCAAAATTAAAATAAAATAATAACAAAAATAAAAAAATACACATCATGGGTGTCGCAATGTGTGAAAACGCCCATAGTATAAAAATATAAAAATATATTTCCCATATGGTAAACAGAAAAACGGAAAAAAGCGCCTAAATGGCCGATTTGCCGTTTTTGGACGCTTCATTTTCTCAAAAAATTAAATAAAAAGCGATCAAAAAGTCCTACACACCCCATAATGGTATCAACTAAAAGTTAAGATCGCCCCGCAAAAATAAGCCCCCATACAACGCCATACACTTATTTACAAATACGTTATAGCGGTCAAAACATGGCGACAAAAAAAAAATAAAAATTTTTCACTATCAAAACGCAAGAAAAGCTATACATATTGGGTATCACCGGATTCGTACTGACCTGTAGAATAAAACTAAATGGTCAGTTTTATCGCAAATCAAACGTCGTAATTTAGAAACCCGTAAAACTGTGGTGAAATTGCTTTTTTTTTGCAATTTCACCCTATTTGGAATTTTTTTCCCGCTTCCCACTACACCGTATGCATTATTAAATGATGGCGTTGGAAAGTACAACTTGTCCCGCAAAAAATAAGCCCTCATATGGCCATGTGAACGGAAAAATAAAAAAGTTATGGCTCTTGGAAGGCATAGAGCGCAAAACGAAAACGCAAAAATGAAAAAACCCTGTGTCCTTAAGGGGTTAAAGCTACGGCTCTGTTTCCACCTTTTCGAGATATGGGGATATAGTCAATCAACATACATATGACATCATTTTCACTATGTCCAAAATCTGTAAAATGTTTCAACACTGGTAAATCCATACGTTTTTATGTATGGTGTACCTGTGTTGAATGAACCGGGTTTTTAAATCCAGCATGGTTTCCCCCACATATAATAATTGACAGGGGCACCACAACACATAAATTACATGCGTGGTGTCACATGTCAAGTAAAAATTGATTTTATATTCTCTGTTGGTTACTGGATGTACAAAAGTGCTACCCTTAACATAGTAAAATAGTAACATAGTACATAAGGCCGAAAAAAGACATTTGTCCATCCAGTTCGGCCTGCTAGTTGATCAAGAGGAAGGCAAAAAAAAAAGCCAATTTTCCCCACTTAAGGGGAATAAAAAATTCCTTCCCGACTCCAATCAGGCAATCAGAATAACTCCCTGGATCAACGACCCATCTCTAGTAGCTATAACCTGTAATATTTTTACACTCCAGAAGTACATCCAGGCCCCTCTTGAACTCTTTTAGTGAACTCCCCATCACCACCTCCTCAGGCAGAGAGTTCCATAGTCTCACTGCTCTTACCGTAAAGAGTCCTCTTCTATGTTTGTATGCAGACCTTCTTTCCTCCAGACGCAGAGGATATCCCCTCGTCACAGTCACAGTCACAGTCCTGGGGATAAATAGATGATGGGATAGATCTCTGTACTGACCCCTGATATATTTATACATAGTAATTATAGATCTCCCCTCAGTCGTCTTTTTTCTAAAATTAATAAACCTGATTTTGATAATCTTTCAGGGTACTGTAGTTGCCCTATTCCAGTTATTACGTTAGTTGCCCTCCTCTGAACCCTCTCCAGCTCTGCTATGTCTGCCTTGTTCACAGGAACCCAGAACTGTACACAGTACTTCATGTGTGGTCTGACTAGCTATTTGTAAAGTGGCAGGACTATGTTCTCATCACGTGCGTCTATGCCCCTTTTGATGCAATACATTATCTTATTGGCCTTGGCAGTAGCTGCCTGACACTGGTTTTTGCAGCTTAATTTGCTGTTTAATTAAATTCCTAGATCCTTTTCCATGTCAGTGTTACCGAGTGTTTTACCATTTAGTATGTACGGGTGACTTGCAATTTTCCTTCCCATGTGCATAACTTAACATTTGTTAGTGTTAAACCTCATCTGCCATTTATCTGCCCAAGCCTCCAATTAATCCAGATCTCTATGTAGCAGTACATTGTCCCCTTATTCACATATTTGCAATTACCGTATTTTTCGCCGTATAAGACGCACTTTTTTCCCCCCAAAATGGGGGGAAAATGTCCCTGCGTCTTATGCGGCGAATGCTGACTTTTTTTTTACATCGCAGGCTGCGATGTATGAGCGGGGAGTGACAGGGAGGAGGAGCTGGGGGCCGGCAATTGCAGCGGGGACGGTCCGGCCCCGCCGCTCACAGTGTTGTACTATAAAATCATAAAATATCTCCAAGTACGAATAAATGTATTAAAGATCACCCTTATTAATGTAACACAGACCCCAATACCTCCTTTACAATACGGGCAGGCCGGCCGGCCGGGCGGAAGCGTGACTCTCTGACGTCACATGCCTGCGCCTGCTTTATGAATGAAGCAGGCGCAGGCATGTGCCATCGGAGAGTCACGCTTCTCCCGCCCGGCCTGCCCGTATTGTAAAGGAGGTATTGGGGTCTGTGTTACATTAATAAGGGTGATCTTTAATACATTTATTTGTACTTGGAGATATTTTATGATTTTATAGTACAACATTGGAGCTGCAGGGGGTCTGTGGATGGCACTGTTATGGGATGGGGGTCTGTGGATGACACATTTGTAACAGTGCCATCCACAGATCCCCCCATTAACAGTGCCATCCACAGATGGGGCCCCATTAACATTGCCATCCACAGATGGGGCCCCATTAACAGTGCCATCCACAGATGGGCCCCCATTAACAGTGCCATCCACAGATGGGGCCCCATTAACATTGCCATCCACAGATGGGCCCCCATTAACAGTGCCATCCACAGATGGCCCCCCATTAACAGTGCCATCCACAGATGGGCCCCCATTAACAGTGCCATCTAAAGATCCCCCCATTAACAATGCCATCCACAGATCCCTCCATTAACAGTGCCATCCACAGATCCCTCCATTAACAGTGCCATCCACAAACCACCATTAGTTCCAGACCCACCAAAAATATTTTTTTTCTTATTTTCCTCCCCAAAAACCTAGGTGCGTCTTATCAGCCGGTGCGTCTTATATGGCGAAAAATACGGTAATGCAATTTAGACATGGGTAACATCCCATCTTTGGCGCTCTTAAAAAACTCTGTCCTGTTCTTTTTTATGGACCTACATCTGCATGTATCAGTTTATCCCTAAGATTGTTAGGTCTTCTATAGAACATCAGGGGTAAAGACTTAAACTCATCAATAGTGTCAAATCCACTTTTAACAATTGACTAATGTTTGTTAATAATATTTCTCACCCTGTGACTATTTTCAGTATAGATGGTCACCAATGGAATCCTATTGGTCTTTTTTATTGTGGTTTGCTTTTTGTACAAGTTACTCATCCTTACTGTATTTATCTGTCTTGATAAGATGTGTATTGAGGATTGCTTTCGGATATCCTCGTTCACAAAAGAACTTACTCATCCTATTCAGTGTGTGTTTCAATTCATCCTGATTGCTCACTATACTTTTTGCTCTAAGAAACTGACTTAACGGCAAAGATTTTACCATAGCTCTGGGATGGGCACTATTGAAATGCAGTAGTGTGTTTTTATCAGTTGACATGACATAGACATTTGTTTCAATCACATTATTCCGAAAAGTAATGTTAGTATCCAGAAATGTAATTTCTTCTGAGGAGTAATGTATAGTGAACTTTATGTCTACCAATGGTGTTCAAAAATGAAAAAAATTCCAGTAACTTGGTCTGTGTATCAGTCCAGATGAGAAAGATGTCATCTATGTATTGCCACCACCTCAGCACATGGCCAAAGTGGTGGGACACATAGATGTACATCTCCTCCAGGAAGGCAACAGTAATATTGGCATATGTAGGTGCCACATTTGACCCCATTGCTGTTCCCCTCATCTGCATAAAAAAATCATCTCCGAACAAAAAGTAATTATTAGTTAAGATGGCATGAATGACACCAAGTAAAAAATCTCGACATTCAAGTGTGTATTGTGAATTTTCCAGGGCATGTTTGACAGCAGTGAGACCTAACTCATGTCTAATGGATGTATACAAGCTCACAATATCCAAGAACATTAAAATAGCTCCTGTAGGTATTTCTGTATTTGTAAACTTGGTCAAAAAATCTGAAGTATCTCGTACATAAGATTTGGCCAAAGCTGCAAAAGTCTGCAAGACTCTGTCCAGAGATATAGAAATATAACAGAGAACCTCTTCCTTAAAAAATTTGTCTTCCGGGGGGGTTAAACAGATCCTTGTGTATTTTAGGTAACAGATATAACATTGGTGTCATTGGATGAGTAACCAATAAAAAATCTTTCAGTCTCTCATCAATCAAACCTCCCTGTAAACCACTGTTAAGAAGATTTTTTATACGTCTTTAAATGTCCCATCTAGAATCATGTGTAAGTTTTTTTTATAAACATTTGTGTCACTCAATTGTCCCCATGCTTCCTCAATATATATATATTGCCACTATGCTGTTTTAGATATTCTGCAATGAACCATCTACAAAAAATGTATCATGTGGGAATTTTAACATTTTATGGCTACATGCACACGACCGTATGTCTTTTACGGTCTGCAAATTGCGGATCCGCAAAAAAAAAAAGAATGACATTTCTTTGCGGATCCATTGTAATAATGCCTATCCTTGTCTGCACAACGGACAAGAATAGGACATGCTCTATTTTTTTTGCGGGGCTACAGAAGGGACATACGGATGCGGATAGCACACTGTGTGCTGTCCACATTTTTTGCGGACCCATTGAAATTAAATTTGTCTATGTTGTTTAGTAGAGTAAATCTCGCCAAATGAGCTGCTTTGGAAATAAGTGCTATTTTTAAAAAATACAAGACACTCAAAATTTTCCCTAACCATATTTCTGGAGCTTTCATTGTGTCTTAAGAGATACTGCTTCAGGAATGCCACCCTCAGCATGAAACATAGATAGAATTTTTCATTCAAATCTTTCTCTTCACTCCATAAACACCCCTTTCTGCATTTCCATTTCTAAAAACAGTGATAGTTATAGGAAGAAATTGCCCATTACTTTCCTTGAAGATCAGGAGATGTTGATGACTTTTCACTTTCAATTTTGGCTTTTATTGCATGCTGATGTGTTGCAGTTGTTCATTTCCTGTTCAGCCTTAGAAGAGGAAAGGTGTTTTGTGTGAAACTCAAGTCATTCTATACCACTGTGTTAAAAGTAAGTGCTATCAAAGTATACTGTGCAGTAATAACCTGCATCATCCTCTGGTTGCACTCCAGAGACAACCAAATGCCAGCGTCTGTTGGGCACATCATCAGTCACTGAGAATCGATCGGGAATCCCGGGTCCTCTGGCTTGTGTGTCACCTGTTCTGTAGTGGTATACCATTCTTACAGAATTATCATCCTTCTGCTGCAGCCAGATAACTCTGTATATGTCAAAGTTTTTCCCAGTGCTCAAAGTACAAGGAATCTTAGCTTGTTGACCAACTGCAATCTCCTGAGAAGGTGTCTGGACCAAAACAGGTTGAAAATCTCCATCTGTAAACATGATGTAATAAGAAGAGAAAGATTAAATAAAGTAAATGTATATACTACAGTCTTAGTAGACCTATCCGATAATATCTATCTGTCTTGTTCTATTGTATATTCAGGTCAACCTTACATGAGATATGTGTCACCAGTAATACAAAGGCTGGAGCCCAGAGCATGATGAGGGCCATGAAGAACTCTGTTGAAGCTGTAGAGTAGAAGGATCCTGAGATTAGTCTGCCCTGATAAATTTATCTCTCAGAATCATTAATCATGCAAAAATGAACCAGTATGCAAATGTAAAAGAAGCAATGGACCATAAGAGACGCAGTAACTGATACTAACAAGTAACATTCCACCAGTTCTGTTTTTATGTTAGTCATTGCCTAGCATTATTTCCTGGTCCTCTTCTTCACATAGCTTGCTTGGTAAAGGACATTTTACCCAAAATTAGGACTTCTACTGGGTGATGTCACTGGAGTGTGAACAAACTGTACACAAATATTTCATAAATCATAAAAACGCTTGCTGTCCCACTCTTGACTTACATTGTGTGTCATGAAAATAACAGATTTTACTCTCATAGCTGACCGAATGTATTCAACTAGGGCAATTATGAACATGACCTAGTTGAATAAATACAATATATGGTGTATATAAGCAGTTCTGTCCTGACAATCACGAGTATAGACATAACCAGTCTTCTCTGCCTCTCTCCTATTTAACTGGATCACTTGCCAATAGATATAATGTAAATATTACATTGAACATTAAAAAAAATTATCCATTGAAATATTTATTACACTTTCTTACATAGTCTGGTCGTCAACGAGTATGTCAATGTGACATGTATCTACTGACCTGGGTGCTGGTGGACATACATGATTAGACACTCTCTGTCCTCATTCCTATACTTGGCATTGTGATCCACTGAACAGTAATTTATACTAATTGCTCTTATGCTGATTGTCAGGAAAGGAATAGTGTGGTATATAGCAAAGTTGAAAAGATGGCTTCTGAAGATTGACTTGTGAACAAACAGGTATTATTTCTTTTTCACAGACTCCATGGTACACTTATTATCCAACTATCTGAAAGACAAACTTTATTTATGGCTACCAGAGGGGTAGGTAGACTAACTGGGAACCTATTGGGTCTTTATTTACAGCTGCCAGTGGTGGAACAATACTAAGGAACTTTCTTGGGACTATATTTAAGGTTAGCAGAGAAGAAAGTAGACTGACATATTGAGGACTATATTTACAGCTGCCAGAGGGGGAAGACAATGACTACAGAATTTAATGGGGATTATTTTTAACAGCTACCTTATTGGGAAGAAGAAGAAGATGTGATTGATCAAAACCAGATTTCATTTCTTAAACTGCTGTGGTAAAATGAAAGCTGCACTCTTTGCTATAGGCAAAAGTTTTTTCTTCTACACGCTTTCATAAGTTTGTCCTATAGAATGCGTACTTGTAGGCAGAAAACAGAGAAGGGGTAATGTGAAATCACCTGCAGCCTGCCCACAATAGCACAGATTAGCAGTGCAGCTGAGAAGGACACAGAGAAGAAAAAAAATATGAAAATGGTATATTTTTGGGTGGAAAAAGTGTAAAGTAGTTTAAATGGTGGGTAATAGACTTTTTGGAATGTTTTTATATGAACTTTATATATGCAATAAACCCTTTAGCAGCATAGATTCTAAATCAAGTTAGCTTTTCTCAGAAACAGAACCACACTTGTTCAGTGGTTATTTCTGGAATTGCAGCTCAATGGGAGTCAATGGGATTGAGCTGCAGTATGACATAGTCCATGAAAAAGAGTGGTGCTGTTTTTGGCAGAAATAAATGAAATTTTTTATTATTTCAGACAACCTTCTTCAATTGAAACCACTGTTTAAGGAAATTCTCCTACTATTTACACAAATTGTAATCTGCTCTACAACCATTTTAAGAGTACAGAAGGTGGAAAGTATAGATATAAAATTAAGTTTCACCTTTTATTTACATTGGTTACATAGTCAGTAGTTAAAGGGGTTTTCCGAGACATTTCTACTGATGACCTATCCTTTATATGGGTCTTCATTATTTGATCGGTGGGGGTCCGACAACTGGGACCCCTGCCGACCAGCTGTTTGAGAAGGCACCGGCACTCACAGTAGCACCGAGGCCTTCTCACAGCTTTCCCTAGGCCATGTGACGTCACATTCATTGGTCACGTGGCCTAGGTGCAGCTCAGCCCCATAGAAGTGAATGGAGCTGAGCTGCAATACCAAGCATAACTGTTATCAAATGGATGGCAATGTGCTTGGTGAGCAGAGAGAAGGCTGCGTTTCCACTCCGAGCGTTGGTGCCTTCTCAAACAGCTGATCGGTGGAGGTCCCAGGTGTCGGATCCCCACTAATCAGATACTGATGACTTATCCAAAGGCTAAGTCATCAGTAAAAAGATCTCGGAAAACTCTTTTAATAAGTTTGGCATCTTTATACTATACCATCATGATATTCTTTTACCTATATCACTACATTTTTTTTATATGTTCAATGTAGAAAAGATCTCCAGTTGCTAAGTGCAGGCTACGTTATTGCTGCTGTATTTTATTCTAAATGTGCCTTGTATTAACACCCAGTGTTCTGTCCAGCAGGGTTAGAAAATGATTCTATTTCACTCTGCCATGGTCAGGATAATTCTGAAGTGTTTAGTGCGGTTATAGCACCATCTAGCGGTGTTAAATTGTATTACACTTTGTTTTTCCTGTTACAATACAACTGCATTGTGGGAGGGCAAAGCATCCTGGGAAAGATAAGTCTCCAGGACACATCAGCAGAACTGTCCTTGTGCATATCTCCTCCTCAAACTCCACCATCCTTGTAAAATCATATCTGGTGAGAGATCTAGCTTTGTTTCAGGGATATTATGTTATGCAGATCTGTTCAGCTAGCTGTAATTGTTACTCAGGGACTTGTTGCCACTGTTAGCTAGCCATGCAATCCTATTAACAGGCAGCCATTTTTCCATGTGCTTCAATGCAAGTTAATACAAATGTTATGGTTAAACTGATTTTATTGAATCAATTTTCGTAATTCACAAACAAAGTGTATGTAATAAAGAGAATTGCGTGGTACAATAAGGAATCACTTAATCATAGCATCGCATACAGTACACAGCAATGTACAGATAACAAGGATGTCACAAAAACAATGACTATGCAAACAAACTTTGTAGAAACTCACATAACGGAGATAAAAGTCGATATCTTGAAGAAAGAGCGAGGTAGAATAGGTATTGAGAAAGAGGGGGAGAAAGGAGAAGAAAAAAAAAAAAAAAGGGGGAGGGGGATAAATGGATGAAGGCCTCACCACCACTCATGAGACCCCGTGCAGAGATTAGGATGCGATTAGGTCTAAGAATCTAGGCGAAGTTTGAGCATCAATCCAGATCGACCATAGCCGGAGGTATTTAGAAGAAGTATCAGAGAACTCAGCTGATATTTCCTCCATTCTAGCAATGAGTTGCATTTCTTGGAACCATTCCCGCAATGATGGGGTAACTGATGACCGCCAGTGCCTCGGGATAACGGACCTGGCTGCAGCAACGCAGAATCGCAACAGACTCTTTTTTGAGAAGATATGGAACCTGGTAGGATGGAGAGGAGCGCCAACCGTGGTGAAGCCACTGTTGTTTTCCCTGAGAGAAACGAATACACAGCAAATACTTTATCCCAAAAGGGCCTGATCCGAGTACAGCCCCACCATATATGTAGCATAGTGCCCTTATCTGAGTTACATCTCCAACAAATATCGGACACAGAAGGGAAAATTTTATTCAGTTTGGTTGGGTATTTATACCAACGCGTTAATATTTTGTAATTCTTCTCCTGTGCCGAGCACGCCATTGAGAGTTTATGCGTGAATAAGAACGCTTTCTGCCTGTCAGCTGGCGTCAAGACTATTCCCAATTCCCTCTCCCAGCCCTCCATGAAGTTGGGGACAGTTTTATGTGTAATACAAATGTTATAATGCATGCTATTCTTTACTTTATACTTATACATGCTATTTGTATTCTTGTAGTTTTTCCAATCAAAAAATGCTGTTTTACCAATAAACAATTTAGACTACAAAGAACAGTCCTCTTATTTGGAAGACAGGAATGGTTTATGCTGAATGTCATACTGCACACTGTGTGAACGTGTACGAAGACAGAACACCCAGGATCGTGGTTCATTGTGATTTCAAACTATTTGCCCCCTAGTGGTAATGTGCCTTCATTGCAGTACCATTATCATTTCGGTCGGATTCAGAAGTGAAAAGAGATAGTTGTGCAAGTCCAGATGGGAATACCCATATAACCAAATAGCGATTCTACCATTGTTTTTTGCACTGCAAATTTTTTGTTCCCCATTCAGCATAAATAATGCACTGTTTTTATTTCATGAGTTAATGCAGTTTTTTTTACATCATTTGTTTTTGTGTCTCCATATTCTGAGAGAAAGTTGTATAAGGGTTTGTTTTTTCTTTTCTTTTTCAGGATGAGCTATAGCATTTCATTGAGGTATGTAAGACTATTTGATCACTTTTTATTCCACGTTTTAGCTCAGTTTTAGGTGGCAGCATGAACAGAAATTAGGAATTCTAGATTTTTTGCAAGTATAATTGAGCTAGTTCTGTCGGTTGTTACAATTATGTCTTATAAAGCTATTTCTAAGAGCTCATGCACAGGACTATTAGATATTTTGTGGTCTGCAAATTGCAGATACACAAAACACGAATACCAGCCATGTTCATTCCACATTTTGCAGAACGGAAGGGCCGGCCCCAAATAGAACAGTCCTATCCTTGTCCGTAATGTGGACAATAATAGAATATGTTCTATTTTTTTTAAAAACGACCACACGGACATACGGACAAGGAATGTACTCTGAGTAATTTCTATTTTTTTTGCTGTCCCATTGAAGTGAATGGTTCATATTGACAGCAAAAAATATGGAACAGACATGGGGAAAAAAATGCGTTCATGTGCATGAGCCCTAAGTTTTACCACTTTTTCACAAAAATAGTGGTGTGAAGGCTTATTTTTTGCACCACAATTTGTTGTTTTCATTAGTACCATTGTACTATTGTTTTCATATGACCTTTTTTAAATCTGTTTTTATTCAGTTTTTTATTTGGGAGAAGGGATAAGCAGAAAAAAATGTTTTGCTAAGATTATAACGATACCAAATTTATATCGTAGAAATGAAATAAAAACACCATATAGTGAGAGCCATAACTTTATATTTTAATTGATGGTGTGAGGGATTTTTTTTTTTAAGGAACAACCTGTAGTTTCTTTTGGCAGTATTCTGGAGTACAGTACATATAGTACTTTGATTATTGTTTTTCTGTTTTTAAAGAGACGAAACAAAAAAAGACATTTTGATATTATGTTTTATCTATGTATACTGGGTTCAACAGCAGGTTCAATAACATATTAGCTTTATTGTATGGGTCTTTATGGGCATGGTGAAACCATACCTCTCAACATCCTAGACCCAGTGGGACGGTCCCAGTTTTTGACCACCGTCCCAAAGACCCAGGAGGACTGCAGCATGTCCTGTGCCAATACAGTTGAATACAATGTTGGAGGAACCAGGCTTAGTTAGTACTACTTTTTTTTCTTTTTTAAACTACAGTATACTTCACTAAGGGGACAACAACAGTGCCCCAAAGGTAATATCCACACTGCCATCATAACAGTAACATACACAATGCCCCATAACAGTAAAAATAAACAATAAATATAGGTTAAAACAAAAATGGCTGGGTTGTTATGGAAACTTGGTGTAAAACTGTGTGTAAGTTAGTAAAAGTAATAATGAAGCACCTGTCATCTGACTATGTGCACGGCTGTAAGATTAAGAATGAAGGACTTGCAAGCTTTCATTGGATAATACAGGTCATGTGATGGTCCCATAACAGTGAAATGTGTTGTTAAAGAAATCCAGTGTAAAACAAAAATCGGTGGGTTGTTATAGAAACCTGGTGTAAAATTGTGTGCATGTCAGCAAGGCTAAGAATGAAGGACCTTTTTTACCTGATCTGCCAAATTTGGTGCAGATTGGTCCAGGCATTTGGCTGTGACTAAAGAAAAGACAACAGAAATGTATATTTCAGTTACTTTTATACGTAACCAATGACATGATACACTGCTATGACTACACAGTATTTTTTATTGAGAATTTTTTCTGTCTATACTGTCCCTGGAGTTCTACTTGTTGTGATTTGCGACATGTAGGTGCTACTGCGCTTTTTCTTTGGACATAGAATGTTAGACATCTCACAGACTGTAGTTCGTTTTGGACGCGATGTTGTTGTCTAGGTGACGAACACGTGACTTGGTCATGTGAGTTTGTCGACCTGGATGCACTCGCTCTAACCCGGATGCAGTCACACAGTGATGATGGGCAATTCGGCGTCCTTGGTCTCCAAGGTAGTCAGGTGAGGACACTATGTACCATCACGTGACGAGATGACGACTGAATGACGTGGTTCACGCCATCGGCCGTCTGTTCCTTGGAGCATGCGCAGTAGCAGTTTGATGACGCCAAGCAGTACCGGCATGTTCCTTTACCGCTGTGAGTTAGTTTTATATCTTCACTCAGGTGTTGTATAATCATCCTAAGAGGTTGGATATGCCTTGATGGACATACACATATGGGGATTAATTTGTCCTAATAAGCACTTATGCACTTTAGTTTTTTTTGTATAAATCATGATACATGAAATATATGCAATTTAAGGATATGAATTTTATGGACACATTGTAATATTTTTTTCACTTTTTTACTTGTTTCTATGTATATGATATGGTTTTATTTGTTTATTACACTTAATCATGTTTAATTGTATTGCTATGCATCATGGGTATCAATGGGTATGTGAACACCATTCTGTATGCTTGAGAAAGACTGCATTGAGCAGTTGAAACGTTGCAGGGGAATAAAGGTCAGTCCACTTGTTTTTCACATCTCTGGAGTGCTGCTTCAATCTTTGGATATGTATATATATATATATATATATATATATATATATATATAGTGGTTCAAAAATTGCAAAGCAGCACTCCAATCTTCAAACGTTCAAGTATTTATTCAGCCCAGTGTGGCAACGTTTCAATTGTTCACTACAATCTTTCTCAAGCCATACCAAATAAAGTGCTCAGTGCAGTATATATAGTCAAGTCACATGATCATCAATTAATTAGTGATAAAGACATGATTACAATAAAGTGTATAAAAATATGATAGTAAAGTGCTAAAAGTGCCAGATGTGCAAATTGCATAAACAAATACATGTGAAAAATACTTATTTTCCATGCGATAAACTTCTCTATTAGTGCAAACCTTGTGAATAATTAATTGACTTAAATCCCACAGGTGTATAGAATAATTAATAACTATAGTAAAAGGACAATCTCACAGCAGGCGGAATTATCATAGGATCCCGGACGGCGTCTCACAAAGTATAGCCCGCATGCGCGGGATTCACAAGTCTCGCGAGCTTCCTCGTATATCAAACTCAATACCCTCAATGGAAATGGTATTCACGGACTTCACGCTATCTCTGCGGCTGCGCGGACTTATCAAGTCTCGCGATCATTGTATCCCAAGCACTCTAATCCGGACCATATCAAATATGGCGACCCCGGCGTCTCAAGTGTGGTGCGCATGTCACATATAACAACTCTGTGTCCACATACCATATATAGACATCCGGCATGCCCTGTAGATATTTAATGGGAGCATAGGATTGTCCAGAAAACCGGACTCGCCACAGCACCCACATGTCCACATGGGCCGCACACACTCAAAACTCCCCATTTAAGTGTATAATGCAAATGACAGGTCCATCCAAAGGGACGGACTCGCCATATCATGTCAACACCCTTGGGGCAAAGCATACATAGCAACCACCGTCGCTAGGTAAACCTGTCAGTTAGGGATACATGAAAAGACCTGTCACGGTCATCATGTTAAATCCCCTTCCTCCAGTCACCTGTTGCTAGGTGATTTTACTCATACCTCTCATTCATCACGGAGTGTTCAAAAAAAATTAAAATAAAAATGAGCGGCAGAGAAAACCTGATTCCCATGATATCTACTAATAATTTTTCATAACTCATAAAACATCCGGTCCTGTAGATAAACTTCCATCTGTGAGAATGTCCATTGCTTGAAAAAATCTGAAAATAATCATAACAAAAAATTAATAAATAATTATCCATTAAAAAAATTTTTAAAAGAAAACTACTGAACACATCATTTAGTCTTCCTCCCAGATATAATTACGGTGAAAATACACCTGAAGGCAAATCGAAGCACAACACCCTATGTCACACGGAAATCTACATTGAGTCCCCTAGGTTTAAGGGTCCCCAATGTATAGATCCAATATAGTTCTTTATTTTTTAATAACTTCACTCTGTCTCCCCCTCTTCGTGTCAATGGGATGTGATCTATGACTCTAAATTTTAGATCCCTTTCCGTATGTCCTGCCTCCTTGAAATGCGAGAGACTGGGAGATCCATCTTTTGCTTTCTGATGGAGAAACATTAGTCTGCTTTTTTTTTTTTCTCCATATATATATTGCAGTTGCCTGGCCTGCCCGTGTGTAAGGAGCTGCAGGCCCATAGACTGTAGTGTGCCCACTGCCAGTGCCCACCCCTGTCATCCCGTGTGGCACAGGACTTTGCATCAAAAAAAGGCATTTCATTTTTACACTTCAGTGTAATTTCAGTTGCTTGCCTGCTAGTGTGTGTCAGGCTGACTTCCACTGACTGTAGTGTGCCCACTGCCAGTGCCCACCCCTGTCATCCCGTGTGGCACAGGACTTTGCATCAAAAAAAGGCATTTCATTTTTACACTTTAGTGTAATTTCAGTTGCTTGCCTGCTAGTGTGTGTCAGGCCGACTTCCACTGACTGTAGTGTGCCCACTGCCAGTGCCCACCCCTGTCATCCCGTGTGGCACAGGACTTTGCATCAAAAAATTTTAGACATCACAGTGGAAGGTACCCGGCCTAAATTTTTTTCACAAAAGGCAATCCCTGATATGGGATGTAACAGGGATTAAACTGATGAGAATAGTACTACAGAAAATACCACTCATATGGGGTGTGACAGTAAATTGCACGGCGCAGACGCAGTGACCGTGGATAAAAACAAAGGGGGAGCCGGCGTTTTTTTAACCATCTCCCCGTTCGAAAAATCAATTCAATTCACCTTTGGGGACCCTTGGTGTTGTACGTGGCTGGGTGGAGGAAGAAACCTTCAATGACATCACCGGGACATGTCTAGCTTGGTATCGAACCTTGTGCAAATGGGGAGTTTGCCGTTGTGCAAATGGACTGTTTGCGGTGCATTAAAAGGGGAGTTTGGTCTGTCAAGGTCTGTGAAGCGGGCGTAACCCTTACACTACCTGATCGATACAACATCATACCTGATCGTATACACACACTGGATGTTTTAAACCACGTTGTTCAAAAAAATTTAGGATTGTTAGGTGATTTATGCCTTTTATGGATTAAAACCCAACTCTGCGTCAACTATGTAATTTTCCATGCGAGTTTTGCCATGGATCCCCCTCCGGCATGCCACAGTCCAGGTGTTAGTCCCCTTGAAACAACTTTTCCATCACTATTGTGGCCAGAAAGCGTCCCTGTGGGTTTTTAAAATTCGCCTGCCTATTGAAGTCTATGGCGATTGTGGACAAGTATAGGACATGCTCTATCTTTTTTGCGGGGCCGCGGATCGGATCTACGGATGCGGACAGCACACTGTGTGCTGTCCGCATCTTTTGCGGCCTCATTGAAATGAATGGGTCCGCACCCGTTCCGCAAAATTGCGGAACGGATGCGGAGCCATTCATACGGTCGTGTGAATGTAGCCTTATACTTATACTTCTTTATACTTCATGATAGTCAATTGGCTGAAATTGTTCTAACACGTATAAGAATGAATATCTAATGCATTTTTAACCTTTGATCCATCATCCTGTGATTCCATTATCCTTGAAAATGTTTGCCAGAAACTAAAGAAGCTGACAAGTGTCCACTAAGCTAGTACCTAAAAGAAACTATGGAGGACATAACTATGTCACTAGGACTCCATGATCTCATAACTAGCTAGTCCTAAAGAGAAAACATATCACCTAAGGACCTCTATTTTCTTAGCCACAGTACATCATTATTCAAGGTAACTCTTTAGCTAAGCTTTAAGATAGAAATATAAGATGTCTGACTAAGACAACATGGCGGACCATCAGATCTAATCCTGATTCTCCAACAATGATGTTGGTTACTATATTTTGGGACACATAAACATTGATTAAAGTGGAAGAACCAGGAGTAGGATGTGTTGTAAGGGTATTTTTAAGTACTAATTGGTTCTGTCCCCTTTATCCCCCTT
Organism: Bufotes viridis; assembly: GCA_033119425.1. Taxonomy (NCBI): domain Eukaryota; kingdom Metazoa; phylum Chordata; class Amphibia; order Anura; family Bufonidae; genus Bufotes; species Bufotes viridis. Next base: position 172,004,864 of record CM065589.1, read on the forward strand.
AAGGACCCTCACCGTACATGTACGGCGCTGGTGGACATGACTTAAGCACCAGCGCCGTACATGTGCTGATCAGCGGCACGGACCCAGCAGTCACTGACAGCCGGTCCCCTGATGCATACGCTGGCATTGGTGAAAACACTGATGCCAGCGTGTTAACCCCTTGTATGCCGCTGTCAAAGCTGACCACGGCATGCAGAGGGTTTTCAGACGGTACGGGTGCCCTCCGCTTCCCCATCGGATTCTCGAGCTGCAATGGCGGGGACCCGATGGTAGAGAAGGCAAGCCCGAGGCCTTCCATGGGCATCGGAGCTTGCCTTCTACGGAAGCCTGTGAGATCCAGCCCTTAGACAGCCAATGCATTAAAATACAGGTTGCATCGTAAAGCTTTGCAGAGGGGATCCGACCCCAGAAGTTGAAGTCCCAGAGTGTGACAAAAATAAAAAGTTTAAAAAAAAAGTAAAAAAAAAGTGTTTTTCATAACTAAAAAAAAATAAAGTTTTAAGAAAAAAAAAAAAACAAACTAAAACACATAAAATTGTAAAAAAACAAGAAAAAAAAGAAAAACAGACATATTGGGCAATGCCACATCTGTAATGACCAGCTCTACAAAAATATCACATGATCCACCCCCTCACCTGAACCTCGTAGAGAAAATAAAATAAAAACTGTTCTAAAACAATTATTTTTTGTCACCTTACGTCACAAAAAGTCGTATGCCCCCCAAAATAGTACCAATCAAACCGTCGCCTCATCCTACAAATAATGAACCCCTACATAAAACAATCGGACAAAAAATAAAAAAAACTATGGCTCTCAGAATATGGAGACACTAAAGCCTCTTGCACACAAACACTTTTATTTTCCGTTTCGTTTTTTGCTTTCCGTATACGGAAACATTCATTTCAATGGATCCGCAAAAAAAACGGAAGGTACTCCGTATGTCTTCCATTTCCGTATTACCGTTCCGTTCAAAGATAGAATATGTCCTATGATTGTCCGCCTAACATACAAGGATAGTGTTCTATCAGGGGCCAGCTGTTCCGTTCCGAAAAAAACGGACGTCATCTGTAATTTTTTTGCGGATCCCTAAAATCATACGCACTCCAAAATCATACCAATCAAACCGTCATCTCATCCCGCTAAAAATTAGACTCTTTATAAGATAGTTGCCAAAAAAAAAAAAACTATGGCTTTCAGAATATGGAGATACTAAAAACATTTTTTTGAAAAATGCTTTATTATATAAAACTGAAACAAACCAAAAAAAGTAGCCATATTTGATATTGTCACATCTGTAACAACCTGCTATATAAAAATAGCACACAATCTAACCTTCTCAGATGAACATTGTAAAAAAACTAAAAATAAAAACAGTGCCAAAACAGCTATTTTTTGTTACCTTGTCTCACAAAAAGTTTAATTTAGAGCAACCAAAAATCATATGTACCCTAAAATAGTACCAACAAAACTGCCACTTTATCCCGTAGTTTCCAAAATGGGGTCACTTTTTTGGAGTTTCTACTCTAGGAGTGCATCGGGGGTCTTCAAATGTGACATGGCAACTTAAAATTATCCCAGTGAAATCTGCCTTCCAAAAACCATATGGTGTTCCTTTCCTTCTGCGCCCTGCTGTGTGCCTGTACAGCAGTTTACGACCACATATGGGGTGTTTCTATAAACTACAGAATCAGGGTAATAAATATTGAGTTTTGTTTCGCTGTTAACCTTTGCTTTGTTACTGGAAAAAATTGATTAAGATTGAAAATCTGCCGAAAAAGTGAAATTCTGAAACTTCATCTACATTTTCCTTTAATTCTTGTGAAACACCTAAAGGGTTAACAAAGTTTGTAAGATTAGTTTTTAATACCTTGAGGGTGTAGTTTCTAAAATGAGGTAGTGTTGAGTGAACAGTTCGAGAATAGTTCGGGTTCGTACCGAATTTTGGGGTGTTCAGGACACGAACCCGAACATTTTCAAAAAGTTCGTTGTTCGGCGATTTCTTCCCGCTGATCAGCGGTGATCGGTGGCCATTTTGTGACTTGTGGTGCACCAGATCAAGCTGCCACCAAGTCCATCAATACTAGTTTTTATTTGCTATATCCTACATCAGGGGCTTGGCTGTGCTTATTGTCACCCCTAGACACTCAGGATAGCAATTTCTATATTTTATTAAGGGGTTAAATACAATTGCCAAAATAGCAATCCCCTAAATCTGGTGTCCCAGCACTGGCTGGCAAACTATAATAGTGTCCGCCAAAACATATATTTTGTTCTGTGGTGAAATTCAATTGCCAAAATAGCAATACCATAAATCTGGTGTCCCAGCACTGGCTGGCAAACTATAATAGTGTCCGCCAAAACATATATTTTGTTCTGGGGTGAAATTCAATTGCCAAAATAGCAATACCATAAATCTGGTGTCACAGCTGTGGCTGGCAGACTATAATAGTGTCCGCCAAAACATATATTTTGTTCTGGGGTGAAATTCACTTGCCAAAATAGCAATCCCCTAAATCTGGTGTCCCAGCACTGGCTGGCAAACTATAATAGTGTCCGCCAAAACATATATTTTGTTCTGGGGTGAAATTCACTTGCCAAAATAGCAATCCCCTAAATCTGGTGTCCCAGCACTGGCTGGCAAACTATAATAGTGTCCGCCAAAACATATATTTTGTTCTGGGGTGAAATTCAATTGCCAAAATAGCAATACCATAAATCTGGTGTCACAACTGTGGCTGGCAAACTATAATAGTGTCCGCCAAAACATATATTTTGTTCTGGGGTGAAATTCAATTGCCAAAATAACAATCCCCTAAATCTGGTGTCCCAGCACTGGCTGGCAAACTATAATAGTGTCCGCCAAAACATATATTTTGTTCTGGGGTGAAATTCAATTGCCAAAATAACAATCCCCTAAATCTGGTGCCCCAGCACTGGCTGGCAAACTATAATAGTGTCCGCCAAAACATATATTTTGTTCTGGGGTGAAATTTAATTGCCAAAATAGCAATACCATAAATCTGGTGTAACAGCTGTGGATGGCAAACTATAATAGTGTCCGCCAAAACATATATTTTGTTCTGGGGTGAAATTCACTTATCAAAATATCAATCCCCTAAATCTGGTGTCCCAGGACTGGCTAGCAAACTATAATAGTGTCCGCCAAAACATATATTTTGTTCTGGGGTTAAATTCAATTGCCAAAATAGCAATACCATAAATCTGGTGTCACAGCTGTGGCTGGCAAACTATAATAGTGTCCGCCAAAACATATATTTTGTTCTGGGGTGAAAATCACTTGCCAATATAGCAATCCCCTAAATCTGGTGTCCCAGCACTGGCTGGCAAACTATAATAGTGTCCGCCAAAACATATATTTTGTTCTGGGGTGAAATTCACTTGCCAAAATAGCAATCCCTAAATCTGGTGTCCCAGCACTGGCTGGCAAACTATAATAGTGTCCGCCAAAACATATATTTTTTGTTCTGGGGTGAAATTCAATTGCCAAAATAGCAATACCATAAATCTGGTGTCACAGCTGTGGCTGGCAAACTATAATAGTGTCCGCAAAAACATATATTTTGTTCTGGGGTGAAATTCAATTGCCAAAATAGCAATACCATAAATCTGGTGTTCCAGCAGTTGCAGGCCAAGTGTTAATCTGTCCGTAAAAGGGTATATTTTGTTCTGGGGTGAAATTCACTTGCCAAAATAGCAATATCCTGAATCTGGTGTCCCAGCTGTTGCAGGCCAAGTGTTAATCTGTCCGTAAAAAGGGTATATTTTGTTCTGGGGTGAAATTCACTTGCCAAAATAGCAATACCCTGAATCTGGGGTTCCAGCAGTTGCAGGCCAAGTGTTAATCTGTCCGTAAAAGGGTATATTACACAAAGTGTTAAAATACAATTGCTGAAGGCATAATCCTACATATTTTTTCTCACGCTACTGTGCATCTCCAAGTGTAAATCTGTCCATAAAAGGATACCTTTCATCCAGGGCCTAAATACTAGCCCTAAAATAGATATTCCCCTAAATCAGTGGTTACTGCTGTGCCTGGATTAGTGTAATACGCTACATAAATAAATAGGCAGATAGTGTTAGGTGCCTGTAAAAAAAGGCCTGAATTTGAAATCAATAAATTGGGCCAAATATTTTTTTTCTTATTGTGGTGCTTGGTGAATGGTAACAATGAGGAAAACATCTAGTAAGGGATGCGGACGCGGTCGTGGTGGTGTTAGTGTACCTCTGGTGCTGGGAGAGGACGTGGCCATTCTGCCACAGCCACATGTCCTAGTGAACCAACTACCTCAGGTTCCAGTACCCGCCAGAATTTACAGCGATATTTGGTGGGGCCCAATGCCGTTCTAAGGATGGTAAGGCCTGAGCAGGTACAGGCGCTAGTCAATTGGGTGGCCGACAATGGATCCAGCACGTTCACAACATTATCTCCCACCCAGTCTTCTGCAGAAAGCGCACAGGTGGCACCTGAAAACCAAGCCCATCAGTCTGTCACATCACCCCCATGCAGGAGCGTAGCTAACAGCTCATGGGCCCTGGTGCAAGAGTTCAGCTTGGGCCCCCCTTCCCTCAGTGCTTTGTGTGTCTTCTTATGTGGCACAAGGGTCTTTGGGCCCCTTCAGGCTCCTGGGCCCGGTAGCGACTGCTACCTCTGCACCCCCTATGGCTACGCCCATGCCCCCATGCATATCAGGGAAACTGTCTGAGCCTCAAGTTATGCAGCAGTCTCTTATGCTGTTTGAAGACTCTGCTGGCAGGGTTTCCCAAGGGAATCCGCTTAGCCCTTCCCCAGTGGTGGAAGACATAGAATGCACTGATGCACAACCACTGATGTTTCCTGATGATGAGGACATGGGAATACCACCTCATCGGAGTCTGCACATCTCTGATGATGACGAAACACAGGTGCCAACTGCTGTGTCTTTTTGCAGTGTGCAGACCGAACAGGAGGTCAGGGAGGAAGACTGTGTGGAAGACGATGCAGGGGACGATGAGGTCCTAGACCCCACATGGAATGAAGGTCGTGCCACTGACTTTCATAGTTCAGAGGAAGAGGCAGCGGTGAGACCGAGCCAACAGCGTAGCAAAAGAAGGAGCAGGGGGCAAAAGCAGAAGAGCGGCCGCCAAGAGAGTTCGCCTGCTACTGGCCACCGCCACCAGGGACCGAGCACCCCAAAGGCAGCTTCAAGGAGTTCCCTGGCATGGCACTTCTTTAAACAATGTGCTGACGACAAGACCCGAGTGGTTTGCACACTGTGCCATCAGAGCCTGAAGCGAGGCATTAACGTTCTGAACTTTAGCACAACCTGCATGACCAGGCATCTACATGCAAAGCATGAACTGCAGTGGAGTAAACACCTTAAAAGCAAGGAACTCACTCTGGCTCCCCTGCTCCCTCTTCTGCTGCTGCCTCGGCCTCTTCCTTCGCCTCGGGAGGAACGTTGGCACCTGCCGCCCACCAAACAGAGGATGTGCCACCGACACCACCACCTGCGTCACCAAGCATCTCCACCATGTCACACGGCAGCGTTCAGCTCTCCATCTCACAAACCTTGGCGAGAAAGTGTAAATTCCCACCTAGCCACCCTCGAGCCCTGGGCCTGAATGCCAGCATTTCTAAACTACTGGCCTTTGAAATGCTGTCATTCAGGCTGGTGGACACAGACAGCTTAAAACAGCTGATGTCCATGGCTGTCCCACAGTATGTTGTTCCCAGCCGCCACTACTTCTCCAAGACAGCCGAGCCTTCCCTGCACAACCAAGTATCCGATAAAATCAAGTGTGCACTGCGCAACGCCATCTGTGGCAAGGTCCACCTAACCACAGATACGTGGACCAGTAAGTACGGCCAGGGACGCTATATCTCCCTAATTGCACACTGGGTAAATGTAGTGGCCGCTGGGCCCCAGGCGGAGAGTTCCTTGGCGCACGTCCTTCCGCCACCAAGGATCGCAGGGCATAATTCTTTGCCTCCTGTAGCCTCCTCCTCCTACTCGGCTTCCTCCTCCTCCTCCGCTTCCACCAGCTCATCCAGTCAGCCACACACCTTCACCACCAACTTCAGCACAGCCCGGGGTAAACGTCAGCATGCCATTCTGAAACTCATATGTTTGGGGGACAGGTCCCACACCGCGCAGGAGTTGTGGCGGGGTATTGAACAACAGACCGACGAGTGATTTCTACCGGTGGGCCTCAAGCCCAGCCTGGTGGTGTGCGATAATGAGTGAAATCTCTTCGCAGCTCAGGGACTAGCCGGTTTGACGCACATCCCTTGCCTGGCGCATGTGCTGAATTTGGTGGTGCAGAAGTTCATTCACAACTACCCCGACATGTCAGAGTTGCTGCATAAAGTACGGGCCATCTGTGCGCGCTTCCGGCGTTCACATCCTGCTCGCCTGTCTGCGCTACAGCGTAACTTCGGCCTTCCCGCTCACCGGCTCATATGCGACGTGCCCACCAGGTGGAACTCCACCTTGCACATGCTGGAGAGACTGTGCGAGCAGCAGCAGGCCATAGTGGAGTTTCAGCTGCAGCATGCATGCGTCAGTCGCACTGCGGAACAGCACCACTTCACCACCAATGATTGGGCCTCCATGCGAGACCTGTGTGCCCTGTTGCGCTGTTTCGAGTACTCCACCAACATGGCCAGTGGCGATGACACCGTTACAATACCACTTCTATGTCTCCTTGAGAAAACGCTTAGGGCGATGATGGAAGAGGAGGTGGCCCAGGAGGAGAAGGAGGATGAGGGGTCATTTTTACCACTTTCAGGCCAGTCTGTTAGAAATAGCTCAGAGGGAGGTTTTTTGCAACAGCAGAAGCCAGGTACAAATGTGGCCAGCCAGGGCCCACTACTGGAGGACGAGGAGGATGAGGATGAAGCAGGTTCACAGTGTGGTGGCACCCGACACAGCTCATGCCCATCACTGGAGCGTGGCTGGGGGGATACGGAGGACTATGACGATACGCCTCCCACAGAGGACAGCTTGTCCTTACATCTGTGGAGCCTGGCACACATAAGCGACTACATGCTGCAGTGCCTGCGCAACGACAGCAGAGTTGCCCACATTTTAACATGTGCGGACTACTGGGTTGCCACCCTGCTGGATCCCCGGTACAAAGATAATGTGCCCACCTTAGTTCCTGCACTGGAGCGTGATAGGAAGATGCGCGAGTACAAGCGCACGCTGGTAGATGCACTCCTGAGAGCATTCTTAAATGTCACAGGGGAACAGGTGGAAGCCCAAGGTGAAGGCAGAGGAGGAGCAAGAGGTCGCCAACGCAGCTGTGTCACAGCCAGCTCCTCTGAGGGCAGGGTTAGCATGGCAGAAATGTGGAAAAGTTTTGTCTCCACGCCACAGCTAACTGCACCACCACCTGATACGGAATGTGTTAGCAGGAGGCAGCATTTCACTAACATGGTTGAACAGTACGTCTGCACACCCCTCCACGTACTGACTGATGGTTCGGCCACATTCACCTTCTGGGTCTCCAAATTGTCCACGTGGCCAGAGTTAGCATTTTATGCCTTGGAGGTGCTGGCCTGCCCAGCGGCCAGCGTTTTGTCTGAACGGGTATTCAGCACGGCAGGGGGCGTCATTACTGACAAACGCAGCCGCCTGTCCACAGCCAACGTGGACAAGCTGACGCTCATAAAAATGAACCAGGCATGGATCCCACAGGACCTGTCCCTCCCTTGTGCAGAATAGACATTTATAACTGCCTCCCCTCAACCATGTATTCTTGTACTCCGGGGCACTTCTTTATTGAATCCTCATTTTTTTAACTTTTACCATGATCTTGCGATGCAACCCAAAGTTGAATGAACCTCTCCTCAATCTGGGCGCCAGGGCCTAAATAACTGAAAGTGGCCTTCTCCAGTGGTGGGTGATATGACGCATGATTCCTTGCTGTGGGACCTCTCTCCTCTGTCTGGGTGCTGGGCCTAAATAACTGAAAGTGGCCTTCTCCAGTGGTGGGTGATATGACGCCTTATTCCTTGCTGTGGGACCTCTCTCCTCTGCCTGGGTGCTGGGCCGAAATAACTGAAAGTGGCCTTCTCCAGTGGTGGGTGATATAACGCCTTATTCCTTGCTGTGGGACCTCTCTCCTCTGTCTGGATGCTGGGGCCGAAATAACTGAAAGTGGCCTTCTCCAGTGGTGGTGATATGACGCATGATTCCTTGCTGTGAGACCTCTCTCCTCTGTCTGGGTGCTGGGGCCGAAATAACTGAAAGTGGCCTTCTCCAGTGGTGGATGATATGACGCATGATTCTCATGATTGATATTGGTTAATTTTTATTTATTTTATTTTAATTCATTTCCCTATCCACATTTGTTTGCAGGGCATTTACCTACATTTTGCAGCCCTCTAGCCCTTTCCTGGACTATTTTACAGCGTTTTTAGTGCCTAAAAGTTCGGGTCCCCATTGACTTCAATGGGGTTCGGGATAAAGTTTGGGTCGAGTTCGGATCCCGAACCCGAACTTTTTCGGGAGGTTCGGCCGAACTTCCCGAACCCGAACTTCCAGGTGTTCGCTCATCTCTAAAATGGGGCTATTTTTTTTATATAATAATTTTTTATTAAGAAAACAAAATTATAACAATACGGAATTAAACAATGACATTCTCCATTGTCATCCCTCTTTTTTATCCCTCCTCAACCCATCCAGCCCAACCCTACCCTCAGGGCTGGCTCCAGGTTCATGTGGGCTCTTGGGCGATAAAGCCTCAGTGGGCCCCCTTGTGGCATTTTGCACAACACACGAGGCAATAAAACTACATGTATATATGGTGCAAAATACAATAGCCAGAACACACTTCAGAGTGGATATATGTAAATCAATCTTTATGCCTGCCTCTCATTATTGATTATCACAGGACTGTACTAGTAGAGAGTATGGTAGAGAACTACAAGGCTCAGCATGCCCAGCCTGTCATTATTGATTACCAGAGGACAGTACTAATGGATATTATAGCAGAGAACTTCTCTGCTATACTATCCATCAGTACTGTCCTCTGGTAACCAATATTGACAGCCTGGACATGCTGAGCCTTGTAGTTCTCTGTTCTCATGCCCTCTCCTAGTACAGTCCTGTGGTAATCAATAATGTTTAGAAGTGATAATAAAAATAAAATAAATAAATAAGTAAATAATTTACCACTCATACCATCACTTTATTGGTCCCGAGTTACCTTTCACGGTGGCATAGTGACTAACCCTCTCTTTTTTTCCCCACGTAATCAATAATGACAGCTTGGATATGCTGAGCCTTGTAGTCAGGGCCGTTTCTAGGGCCGGGCGAGGGTTGCCAACGCACGGGGAGCAAGCAGTATGGGGCGCTGGACTGGGATCGGCAGGGGAAGGGGGCCCGCAGCCCCACCGCAATAATTTAATAATGGCCAGCAGTGGCGGCAGTGGCAAAGCACAGGAAGATGAGCGCTTCCATTGTGGAAGCATTCATCTCCATAGTCATCTGTATCGCCTTCCTCAGGACACTGATACAGATGGCTATGCTATGGGGCAGGGGATGGAGAGGCGTCTTCCTTCCCTGTTCCTCTGATAGGTTGTGGGCCTAGTGCCGGCAGCCTATTAGAGGCCAGTGCAGGCGGCGTGATGGTGTAATCGCGCCACCTGAGCCGTACAGCACGGGACACAGGCCGGAAGAGGTCTGCATCACATCGCAGCGGAGGTAAGTAAAAGTGTTTTTTATTTTTATATTTTTATACTTGTTACAAGCACATAAAAGGGAGGGAGGCATGGAGAGGCACTTCTGGCACATGAAAGGGGGGGCGTGGAGAGGCACTTCTGGCACATGAAATGGGGGGGCATGTAGAGGCACTTCTGGTACATGAAAGGGGGAGGGCATGGAGAGTCACTTCTGGCACATGAAAGGGGGCATGGAGAGGCACTTCTGGCACATGAAAGGGGGGCTGGAGAGGCACCTGTTACTCGCATATAATGGGGGGCACTTGCTACTGTCACATGATTTTGGGGGGGAGGCACTTGTTACTGCTACTGGCATATGATTGGGGGGAGAGTCACTTGTTACTGGGACATGATTTGGGGGGGGGGGAGAGGTACTTGTTACTGGCTCATGATTTGGGGGCACTTGTTACTGTTATTGGCACATGATTGGGGGAGAGACACTTGTTACTGGCACATGATTGGGGGAGAGTCACTTGTTACTGGCACATGATTGGGGGGAGGCACTTATTACTGGCACATGATTGGGGGGGAGAGGCACTTGTTACTGGAACATGATTGGGGGGGAGAAGAGGCACTTGTTACTGGCACATGATTAAGGGGAGAGGCACTTGTTACTGGCACATGATTGGTGGGCATCTATGGGGGCACTTCTTACTGGCACATTATTGGGGGGCACTATGGGGGCATCTACTGAGGCCACAAAGAAGGTGTATTTTATATGGGGGGCTTTGTGTGGTACTAGTATTATCAGGGGATTTATCTGTTTCTGCAGTATAATATTGGGGAGCACACTACAGGGTGTTAAAGGACGGTTATTTGCTATAGAGGGTCAGGGTGGACTGCAGAAACAACAAGCCAAAGTCAAGATATAAGCTGAATTCCCAGGTCCCTAATGCAAAATCAGTAACAGACCTCCTTGACCCTGTGCCATTTATTAATAGTGTTGTCTTTTCTGGTAATCAGTAATGACAGACTGGACATGCTGAGCTTTGTAGTTCTCTGAGAGAACTACAAGGCTCAGCATGTCCAGCCTCAGCAGCCTGTCAATATTGATTACCAAAAGACAGTACTGGGAAGGAGTATAAGGGCAGAGAACTAAGCTCAGCAATATCATGTCAGTGCAACTAAGGCTCATCAAAGAGAGAACTACAAGTCTGTGTCTGAAACCAGTTAGGGTACTTTCACACTAGCGTTGGTGCGGATCCGTCTGTTTATTTGCACAGACGGATCCGCGCCTCTAATGCAAACGTTTGTATCCGTTCAGAACGGATCCGTTTGCATTAGCTTTAAAGAAAAATGACAAAGTCCAAAACGGATGCGTTTTGAATTACATTGAAAGTCAATGGGGAACGGATCCGTTTTCAAATGCACCATATTGTGTCACTGACAAAGGATCCGTCCCCATTGACTTACATTGTAAAAAAAACGGATCAGTTAGGCTCCGCCTCTTCAGACGGACACCAAAATGCTGCATGCTGCGTTTTGGTGTCCGCCTCCAAAACGGAATAGAGGCGGAACGGAGCCTAACTGATGAATTCTGAACGGATCCTTATCCATTCAGAATGCATTGGGGCTTAACTGATCCGTTTTGGACCGTTTGTGAGAGCCCTGAAACGGATCTCACAAACGGAATCCAAAACGCTAGTGTGAAAGTACCCTTAGTTACCCACACTTCCTTCTCTCACAGCCCAGCTATAAGCCACACACTGCTAAGCTCCGCCCCCTCGTGTGACTGGTCACCTGATCATGATAAAACTCCTGGTTTCTTTGGCTGCTGTGCTGTATTCTGCTGATAAGCTCCGCCTCCGCCCCTGCTGTGATCCGTCCTCCTGAGTATGTAATCTGTCTCTGCCATGTAAATTACTGCTGATCCCACTGTACTCACGCACGGACGCTCTGCAGGCCTGGATATCCTGAGCAGTGACATCATGCACAGGCAGTGCTGCAGCAGTATGTCAAGGCCCGGTGATGTTTAACCACCTCAGCCCCCCTAGCTTAAACACCCTTAATGACCAGGCCACTTTACAATTCTGCACTACACTACTTTCACCGTTTATTGCTCCGTCATGCAACTTACCACCCAAATGAATTTTACCTCCTTTTCTTCTCACTAATAGAGCTTTCATTTGGTATTTTATTGTTGCTGACATTTTTACTTTTTTTTGCTATTAATAAAAATTTAACGACATTTTTGCAAAAAAATGAAATTTTTCACTTTCTTTAGTAAAATTAAAAAAAAAAAACGACATTTCTATATAAATTTTTCTCTAAATTTATTGTTCTACGTGTCTTTGATAAAAAAAAATCCAATAAGTGTATATTTATTGGTTTGGGTAAAAGTTATAGTGTTTACAAACTATGGTGCAAAAACGTGAATTTCCGCATTTTGAAGCAGCTCTGACTTTCTGAGCACCTGTCATGTTTCTTCAGGCGCTAGAATGCCAGGAAAGTATAAATACCCCCCAAATGACACCATTTTAGAAAGAAGACACCCCAAAGTATTCGCGGAGGGGCATGGTGAGTTAATGTATGATTTCATTTTTTTTCACAAGTTAGCGGAAAATGACACTTTCTGAGGAAAAAAATAAAAATAATAAAATTTCAATTTCTGCTAACTTCTGGCAAAAAAAAATTAAATCTCCCACGGACTCACTATGCCCCTCAGTGAATACCTTGGGGTGTCTACTTTCCGAAATGGGGTCATTTGTGGGGTGTGTTTACTGTTCTGGCATTTTGGGCGGGCTAAATTGTGAGCATCCCTGTAAAAGCTAAAGGTACTCGTTGGAATTTGGGCCCCTTTGCACCCAGGCTGCAAAAAAGTGTCACTTATGTGGTATCGCCGTACTCAGGAGAAGTAGGGCAATGTGAGGGTGTATTTTACATATACCTATGTTGGGTGAGAAATATTGCTGTAAACAACAACTTTTTAAATTTTTTTATTCAAAGTTGTCAATTTACAGAGATATTTCTCTCACCCAGCATGGGTATATGTAAAAATACACCCCAAAACACATTGCCCTACTTTTCCTGAGTACGGCGATACCACATGTGTGACACTTTTTTGCAGCCTGGGTGCGCAAAGGGGCCCAAATTCCCAATACTTCTCCTGAGTACGGCGATGCCACATGTGTGACACTTTTTTGCAGCCAAGATGCGCAAAGGGGCCATAAAACCAATGAGTACCTTTAGGATTTCACAGGGCATTTTTACGCATTTGGATTCTCACGCTTTAGGACCCCTAAAATGCCAGGGCAGAATAACTACCCCACATGTGACTCCATTTTGGAAAGAAGACACCCCAAGGTAACAATTAGGAAGCCTTCACACAGGGGTGTATATGCATGAATGTAGCAATAAAAAGTCAAAATTGTAGCTGTCAGCACATGCGCATAGCTAACTATAAGGCACCCAGTGGTATGGGGCCGCAAAAGCACTAATAACACATAGGATGGGTAATAATATACAAGTCCACAACTGAAAGGTATCAAAAAAGTGCAATGAAGTAACGCATATGTACATGTATCTAAATGCGCACAGAGTGTCAGCGTCACCCCCGCATCCCGACGCGCGTTTCGCCTGCCCGGCTTTCTCAAGGGGAACGTAAGGTTACAATTTTGACTTTTTATTGCTACATTCATGCATATACACCCCTGTGTGAAGGTTTCCTAATTGTTATCTGTACCACCAACCATGTTGATTAAGATTCTATGTCATTTTTTAATATGAATTGTTTTATAATGGTAATAATAAAGTGATTATCTGTATTTGATTTCCGGTGTGGTGAATTGGTTTATATATACGTTAGGGACTCCGGTTATTTGGGCGTTATCCCAACGCCAGATTTTGGTTTGTTAAACAATCGATGAAGGTTAAGATGTGTACCAGCAATTTTCCTGGATGGCCGGTATTACAAAATTGTTTTTGTCCCCTAAAAAAAGCCTCTGCTGGGCTTTTTCCAGGAGGAAATCAGAATACTTCTGGCTTGCATTCTGCCTTATACTTCTACTCTCCTCAGTTTTATTCCTGGAGAACTGATTCATCCCACATAGCGCAACTGCCTTCAAAGCCCTCTCTTTCTTTCCATACTCCTTATTAAATTGTTGATATTACTAACAAGTAGACCCCTCACAAAAGCCTTAAATACATCCCACACCAGTTGGGTTTTAGCAGATTTATAATTAACATCCCAGAAGTACATTATCTCCTGTTTCATCCAGTCATGATTATCTATTAGGGACAACCAGTAAGGATTTAATCTAAAAGGGGGTACTACGCCTTCCCTGTCATCAGACATACAGAGCTCAAGGGATACTGGCACATGGTCCGAGAGTGACCTAGCTTCATATTTCATATGTTTCAAGTATTTTTCCTTAATTAAGACCAGGTCAATGCTGGACATGCAGTTCCCAGATTTGGAAACACAGGAATAAGCCTCACCTCCCCATCCATAAAAATCCCGGACATCCACAAAACCCAATTCTTGACAGAATTGTGCTAGCGGAGATCCCTGATTGGATACAGCAATATGACTATCTTTACACATAGAAGTCCAGTCTATCTTGGGATTAATAACAGAATTGAAATACCCATTTACTAAAGTAAGACAATCCAGGCGTTGCTCCATAAATGTTAATAAACAATTAAGTACATAAAAAGAAAAAGGAGGAGGAATACTGTATAAATAAAAGCTAGAATACATAATCTTCCAGCAAGTTTCCCATAAAGGAAAACATATCTCCCATATTTACCAATAGAGGATGCCTCGCAGGCAAAATCAATCTTTTTGTGTATAAATACCGTCACTCCTCTAGAGTAGCTTGTGAAAGTTGAATGATATGTCTGCGATACTCATCCTCTACCGATCCGCACCGTTGTCTCTTCAGTAAAATGGGTTTCCAATAGACAGACAAACGCTGGTAAGTAAGTGTCTCTGAACTAAGTCAAACTTCCTGTCTTTTTAACTTGTCCCCAAATCCCCGTACATTCCAGGTCAAGATTCTTATAGTCATACAGTTGTGTTCAAAATTATTCAACCCCCAATGCTGTAAAGGGTTTTAGGGAATTTAGTGTACATTTGTAATTGTGTTCAGAATGAAATCTTACAAGGACTTTTTAAAGAACCAAATGCAACTAAAATGACATCAATTGTTTTTGTAATACAGTATTAAATGTTTTTTTTTGTGATTTCTTCATTGACACAATTATTCAACCCCTTAAAGACTACCACTCTTAAGAACAGAGGTTCATTCAAGTGTTTTCGATCAGGTATTGAAAACACCTGTGGATGTCAAGGAGCAGCAATCAAGCATACTAAGCACCTATTAGGCAGATTTAAAATGACTGTGATACTCAGCTCCTTCTAGACATTTACTGGTGTGTTTACAAACATGGTGAAGTCAAGAGAATGGTCCAGGAAGACAAGAGAAGAGGTGATTTCTCTTCACAGGAAGGGCAATGGCTATAAGAAGATTGCAAAGATGTTAAACATACCAAGAGACACCATAGGAAGCATCATTCGCAAATTCAAGGCAAAGGGCACTGTTGAAACGCTACCTGGTCGTGGCAGAAAGAAGATGCTGACTTCGACTGCTGTGCGCTACCTGAAGCGCAAAGTGGAGAAAAGTCCGCGTGTGACTGCTGAGGAACTGAAAAAAGATTTGTCAGACGCGCGCTCCCGAGCTGTCTGCGCTTGTGTGCCACAGGCAAGGACATGTGGGCTGGTGTGGCGTTATGACGTCACCGCGCCAGCCCTCGCGTCCCTGCACACGGCCTTCAGGGCCGCGCCGCTCGCTACCAGGCGGAGGAATGCTTTGATCCTCCGCCTGTAGCGCTTTGCATACCAAGCGGTGCGATAATCATCATCATTTTGAAGTCACCAAATGGCTGGACAATTGTTCGGTCATCTGGTTACATCTCCCCCCTGCAGGGATTCAGGAGGGGGCTGGGGGCACCTGGCTTTCAGAATACATAAGTATAGATACCTGGGGCACATCTATACTCATGTATCTGTATAGGACATTAAAGGGGCCATGACTCTTTACTGGGGGACATAAAGGGGGCATATGGAAAAGGGGGCATAAAAGGGGGACATTATAAAAGAGGACACTATAAAGGGGGACCTAATACAGGCAGATATATGTACAGATGCTGGGCACATCTGTACAGATAATCTGAGGATGCAAATGGGCCACAATGAGCCCATGGGGGCAGTCACCCACATAAAACAAATGGGCAATCATGAGCCCATATGTCAATATATATAGGATAGCATAAATAGAGATGTATACCATTCATTAATTCATTCTATGTATGGGCCTGCATCCGGGTCCCTCTAGGGTCTATATGTATATATATAGTATATATATGCATATTTTCAACCCTTCCCTCAACAGCAGGATACAAATAGGAATATTTAATGTATTTGGCCTGTAGACGTTTTTTAACACCAAAAAAACTGCGTCTCTTTTCTTGAATCTTTTTCGGAAAGAAGGACAGTTTACTACCATTGTATATAATGGGAGGACACTCCCTTGCCCTCTTAGATCATGTCTCTATCCCAGAAAACAAGAATCTTCGCCAGGAGTACCCGAGGCTGCATTCCAGGAGTTGGTTTACCCCCAGGGATGTACTAAAAAGTGTTCCTTTCCAAAATTTTCAAGGATTAGGGACTGTATCGTTCCCACGGGATTTTTTTCTTCTACCCCCTCAAGAAGCCCCAGGATTCTCACGATAAATTCGTCTTGACCTGTCTTCCAGCTTTTTTTTGTAGATTATTATATACCGTTCTTAATGTAGCGATTTGAATATTTTCCCTTCATGCTCCAAAGAACCAACGGTCTTTTCTATGGCGCCGACACTGTCCCATATCTTTGTTACATCATCTCTAATTAAAGACACATCGGACTGGACTGCTCTAAGCTGCATTGCAATATCTTGTATCACTTTTCCTATAAGACTATAAGAGAGTTCAGACTACGCAGATATGCATCTACACTCACAAGTGCATAGCCATAAGGCAAACAAAGTTGGTTAAAAAATGGCTGCACAATACATCATAAACTGATAGCAAAAAATAGGAAAACGGGCTCATACTTGGGCCCGACATACTTTTGATCAAAAATGTGCGCTAAGTGCTTCCTTCATTTATTTTTTTTTTTTAATGAGCCCCTTTTCCTATTTTTTGCTATCAGTTTATGATGTATTGTGCAGCCATTTTTTAACTAACTTTGTATCACTTTTCCATTATTTTTGACTGTGGCTAGAATCTCCTTTAATGGAGAAAACTCCCCAATAGAAGTGTCCATTTCCTCTGCCCTCTCCCCATCTCCATTCTGAGCATGATCATCCACTGCCTCCTCCGATCTTAAACCAGCAGAATTTTTTTCGGCATTAAATCCTGCTTCCCTTTTTGTCCAGTTGTTGTATTTATATTTGGTAATTTTAAAAACTGGTCAATTTTTACAGCTTCTGCAGATCTCTGTCCTGTTTTGGACAGCGACAGGTCTGTTGACCGCCTGTTTTGCTTCCTTTTCTTTTTCTTCTTCCTCCTCCCTTTTTTTTGTTCCCTTGTTTTAGCTTCTTCCTTTTTTTTCCTTTAATTACTTCTACCTTCTTTTTACCTTTTTTTCTTCTTTTTTTCCTGCCTCTTCTCTCCTCCTGTTTTCCTCTCTTTTCCTTTTTTTCCCCTTCTCCTTTTTTCTTCCTTTCCTTTTCCTTCCCCCTTTTTTCCTTCTCTTTTCTTTTTTTTCCTCTCCCTTTCCCCCTTTACAATATCATAAAATAATCTCAAAAAAGAAAAAAGAAAAAGAAAAAAAAGAAAACACCAGAAGACAAAAAGCAACAAAGGAGCAAATATCTGATATAAGTAGATCTCACCAGAATTGCAGAAGTCCCAAGAAGCATGGGCGTAGCTATAGGGGGTGCAGAGGTAGCAGTCGCTACCGGGCCCAGGAGCCTGAGCGGGCCCAAAGACCCTTGTGCCGCATAAGAAGACACACAAAGCACTGAGGGAAGGGGGGCCCAAGCGGAACTCTTGCACCAGGGCCCATGAGCCGTTAGCTACGCCCCTGCCAAGAAGACAAGGGGGGCTTGAGGTCTAGGCAAGGTTAACTTGAAAACTGAAAGCCCCACAAAGTGACTTCAGACCTGAACTGGTCCTTAAAAATTGGGTTTTGGAAATGTTCTTAAAAAATGTTTATATTTGCTTCTAAACTTCTAATCCTTCTAACGTCCCAAAAATAGAAAATGCCATTTAAAAACTGATCCAAACATGAAGTAGACATATGGGAACTGTAAAGTAATAACTATTTTAGGAGGTATCACTTTCTGCTTTAAAAGCAGAGAAATTAAAATTTAGAAAAATGCGAATTTTCCAAATGGGTCCACAATCTGGGTCTGCAGGTCACACTACTGCCTCCTCTTCCCCTGTGTTACGAACTGCCGGCCAATCCCCTGTCGAAGGCACAGGCCCGGATGCCCCTCGCCCTGCACCTGGACCCTTCGCGTGAACCGTCACCAACAACATCCACTTCCCTGTCCCAGCACAGTGTCCAAATGTCGATAAAACAGGCATTTGAACGCAAGCGCAAATACCCACCCAACCACAGGCCATAGCACTAAATGCACAACTTTCGAAATTACTGGCCCTTGAAATGTTGCCATTTAGGCTTGTGGACACTGAGGCCTTCCACCATCCCATTGGGTATTTTTTTATAAATAAAAATGAAATATTTTGACTGAAATGTACCACTGTCATGAAGTACAATCTGTGACGAGAAAACTCTAAATAGCTTGGATAAGTAAAAGCGTTTTAAAGTTATCACCACATAAAGTGACATGATTTTGCAAAAAATGGCCTGGGCAGGAAGGTGAAAAATGGCAGGGTCCTGAAGCATGGCCGCCCACCCTCAAGCCACACCCACATATCTCTCCGACCCCCCAAGTGCCAAAATTCTCCCCCCCCTTATGGGCCAGTCGGCCTCTGTCCTGCGCTGTACGGCTCACAGACGGCACGATGACGTCATCGCGCCGCCTGTAACAACATCTGATAGGCTGCAGGCCTAGTGTCAGCAGCCTATCAGAGGAGCAGGGAAGGGAGACGACTCTCCCTCTCCTGCTCCGTAGCACAGCCATCTGTATCGCTGTCCTGAGGACGGCGATACAGATGACTATGGAGATGAACGTTTCCACAATGGAAGCGTTCATCTCCCTGTGCCCCGCCACCGCCGCACACATTGCCCTGCTGCCGCTGGGGGGGATTTTTGCATACCTGTCCCCCCCCGCATTATTTCCTGGGGGGGATCCGACCCCCCCCCCCGCTTCCTATGCCCATGTCCTGAAGGGGTTATTCTGTATAATGACATTCCTTGTAACATAGTGAAATAGGTACATACACACTTCCATTAATCTGGGCCTAGTAAAGTGTTCACAATCTGTGGGTTTTTGTATCCCATACTGAACTAAATCTGAAAAAAGTGTGTATATTACAACTTCTATTAATCTGGGCCTAGTAAAGTGTCCACAATCTGTGGTTTTTGTATCCCATACTGAACTAAATCTGCAAAAAGTGTGTATATTACAACTTCCATTAATCTGGGCCTAGTAAAGTGTCCACAATCTATGGGTTTTTGTATCCCATACTGAACTGAATCTGAAAAGGTGTGTCTATATTACAACTTCCATTAATCTGGGCCTAGTAAAGTGTTCACAATCTGTGGGTTTTTGTATCCCATACTGAATCTGAAAAAAGTGTGTATATTACAACTTCCATTAATCTGGGCCTAGTAAAGTGTCCACAATTTGTGGGTTTTTGTATCCCATAATGAACTGAATCTGAAAAAAGTGTGTATATTACAACTTCCATTAATCTGGGCCTAGTAAAGTGTCCACAATCTGTGGGTATTTGTATCCAATACTGAATCTGAAAAAAGTGTGTATATTACAACTTCCATTAATCTGGGCCTAGTAAAGTGTCCACAATCTGTGGGTTTTTGTATCCCATAATGAACTGAATCTGAAAAAAAGTGTGTATATTACAATTTCCATTAATCTGGGACTAGTAAAGTGTCCACAATTTGTGGGTTTTTGTATCCCATACTGAAGAGGGACCTGAGATATTGTGCCCTGATTCACAACCTCTTGAGCCTTCACAGTCTCAAGAAGATGATGTTGGTGAACAGCAATCATTCATTCACGAGGTGGATGATGATGAGACACAGTTGTCAATCACTGAGGTTGTGGTTAGGTCAAGTCAGGAGGATGAGCAGAGTGAGGAAGTGGAAGAGGAGGTGGTGGACGATGAGGTCACTGACCCAACATGGGAAGGTGAAAAGCCGAGCGAGGACAGCAGTACAGAGGGGGAGGGATCCGGAGCACCGCAACAGTCTGGAAGAGGCAGTGGGGTTGCAAAAGGGAGAAGTCGGCCCACACCAAACAGGTCCGCAACCGTTACACCGAGAACCCCCATGTGTAAATCTTTTTGGAGGAAATTGCAGACGACAAAAGAGTGGTAGCTTGCAACCTGTGCCATACCAAAATGAACCGGGGCATGAACACTAGCAACCTCACCACCACCAGCATGATCCGCCACATGGCATCAAAGCACCGTAATAAGTGGGCCGAACACCTGGGTCCACAATCTGGGTCTGCAGGTCACACTACTGCCTCCTCTTCCCCTGTGTTACGAACTGCCGGCCAATCCTCTGTCGAAGGCACAGGCCCGGATGCCCCTCGCCCTGCACCTGGACCCTTCGCGTGAACCGTCACCAACAACAACATCCACTTCCCTGTCCCAGCACAGTGTCCAAATGTCGATAACACAGGCATTTGAACGCAAGCGCAAATACCCACCCAACCACAGGCCATAGCACTAAATGCACACACTTTCGAAATTACTGGCCCTTGAAATGTTGCCATTTAGGCTTGTGGACACTGAGGCCTTCCACAGCCTGATGTCGGCGGCCGTCCCTCGTTACGCAGTCCCCAGCCGCCACTATTTTTCACGGTGTGCTGTGCCCGCCTTACACCAGCATGTGTCCCAGAACATCACCCACGCCCTGACCAACGCACTTACTGGGAAGGTCCACCTCACCACAGACACATGGACAAGTGCTGGTGGCCAGGGACGCTACATTTCCCTGAACGCATATTGGGTGAATGTTGTGGAGGCTGGGAGTGAGTCGTATCCTGGGATGGCACAGGTGCTACCCACGCCCAGGATTGAGGGCCCTACGTCCATCAGGGTCTCTACCAGCAGCTATGTTACTGGCTCCAACCCCCACTTCTCCTCCTCCGCCGCCTCCTCCTCCACTTCCACCTCCAACAGCAGTCAGCCATCAGTCGCTAGCTGGAAGCAGTGTAGCACTGCTGTGGGTAAGCGTCAACAGGCCGTGCTGTAGCTGATCTGCTTAGGGGACAAACCGCACACCGCCGCAGAGCTGTGGCTGGGTATAAGGGACCAGAGCGAGCTGTGGCTCTACAAAGAGAACTTCTCATCTCTCATTCCTGTGGTGGAGAGGACGAGTAAAACGGTGCAATACCAGAAGGTACTTGTTGAGAGATTGCTCCAAAATTTTCCATCTGACAACGCGGCCACCAGAGTCCGTATTTCGTTAAGAAACTGAGGAAGGAAGACAAGGGGAACACACAGCAGTTCCAACAGAGGCAGGGTAACACTCTCCAAGGCATGGGTCACTTTCATGACACCCCGCCAGCAACCTCACCCTGTAGTGCGGCCTACTGCTACAAGGAGGGAAAAGTTTTGGAAGATGGTGAAGGAATACATATCAGACCGTGTCAGCATCCTAAATGATCCCTCAGTTCCTTACAACTACTGGGTGTCCAAGCTGGACACGTGACACGAACTTGCGCTCTATGCCTTGAAGGTGCTGGCCTGCCCTGCTGCCAGTGTTTTGTCTGAGCGTGTATTTAGTGCTGCTGGTGGCATTATAACTGATAAGCGTATCCCCTCGTCCACTGACAATGCTGACAGGTTGACTCAGATAAAAATGAACAAGGCCTGGATTGCCCCTGACTTCTCAACTCCATCAGAGGAGAGCTCAGATGATGATAAACATAAAGGCAATTTCAAAGTATTGTTTATAATGTACTCAGTCTACTGTAGTGTATTCCCATGCACCTTTTCCACCACAAAAAATGCAGGCCCTCAACAATAATGTTTTATAGGGTCAGCTCACCAGCAGGCCCGAAACTATAATGTTTTACAGGGCCAGCTCACTAGAAGGGCCCACCAACCATAATGTTTTATAGGGTCAGCTCACCAGCAGGCCCTCAACCATAATGTTTTACAGGGTGAGCTGACCAGCAGGCCCTCAACCATAATGTTTTACAGGGTTAGCTGACCAGCAGGCCCTCAACCATAATGCTTTACAGGGTCAGCTCACCGGCAGCCCCTCGCCTCTAATGTTTTAGAGGGTCAGTTTAGCAGCAGGCCCTTGCCCGTAATGTTTTAGAGGGTCACCAGCAGACCCTTGCTCCAAATGTTTTTGAGGGTCACCAGCAGGACACCAATCATAATTTTTCACGGGTGTGTATGATGTCCTCCTTTGTGTGTAATAAAGGGTGTATTGTAGTGCCGGTTCCTTGTAATTTTTGGCAGCCCTTTCACTTAGTGCATAGGCTTTATGAGTGTAGGAGCCACACCACCTGAACAATTGTATCACAATGTGAACGGGGCCCTACTTTATGTGATATATAGGCTGTTTCGGAGAGCCTCTTGCTCGTAATTTTTGGCAGCACTTGCACTTTATATACAATTGAATGTACAGGAAAGAATGTTTTTTTTTTGTGGGGGGGGGGGGGATTTGGGCGTATTTTTTTCAGTCTGTAAAAGTGGCGTACAACTTGGTTCCCAGCAACGAGACCTGGGAGTCAAAGATTCATCCATACATCGTCCCCATGCTGTTCCCGATCAATTTCGGTGGTGTTTCTGTCACTTTCTGACCTTTTCCAATGAATCAGAGTAGGGGGTGCCTGGTTGTCTCCCATTGATTTCCATTATATTCGGGTGATCGGCCGAGTGCACTAATATCGCGATGTGTTCGGACCGAACACTTTGGTGCTCGCTCATCACTACTTATAACTAATGATTTTCTCTTTTTACATTTGATAAATATTAAGTCTGAGCTGTTTTTATTATTTACCTGGAGGAACATTGTTCCCTTAACAAATGACACATTGATAGCATTATTGTTTCACTTCTCTATAGACAGGTATCACTGTGCTGGTTTGATGAGCCCCACACAGCACAGTAGTAATCTGCTGAATCCTCTGTCAAAGCCCCTCTAATGGTTAAATAGCCAGTGTTTTTTGAGTTGTCTTTGGACCCAGAAAACCGATCAGGGACTCCTGTTCCTTGGTGTTTGTTGCTGTCATCATAATACCGCAAAAGATATCGAGGACTATTGCCTTCCTTCTGCTGATACCAGTACACCCAGTGCGATCACTTATGCTGATTCCACTAGCCGTACAGGAGATTTTCACTGTACTCCCAGGAGACACGGATTCAGAAGGTGACTGTGTCAGTGTGATCTGTGCAGCACAATCTGAAATAGAAGAAGAAATGCCACAAAACACAGAATAAAGTGAGATTCAGTCATAAATAAAAAAAAGTGCTTTTCCCATCAGATCCCATCTTACATGTGCTAATATAGACAATAGTGATGAATAAGGCCGCCCAGGACATGTTGCTTGTGAAGTCAGCCTGAGATCTCTGCTGTGTATAGCTCTACTGCTCTATTATAAAGTATATGTATGTAAATGTGATGACATCTGATAGGAGGCTGCATACTGTGAGTCTGTGACCAGGTAGAACTCCACCTCTATAATGTATAGGACATAAAGCTGTATACATGTCATCTTCTGACACTCACAATGGAATTTATAAGCATTTACAGAGGTTTTGTGGTCTCCATGTATTGATAACCTATTCTCAGGGCAGGTCATCAGTATTGCAATAATGGAAGCCCAACACCTGACACCCCCACCCATCTGCAGTTTTTAGTAACTGCTGTCCCGTGGAGTAACACAAAGAATACAACCAGAAACACAACTCTCTTTTCTGTGTACTCAGGGCCGGCTCCAGGTTCATGTGGGCCCTTGGGTGATAAAGTCTCAGTGGGCCCCCTTGTGGCATTTTGCAGGGCGCTTACAGCAATAATACTGCGTGTATTATAGATTAAATACCTTACACAGAGCATGCTACAGAGCGGATATATGTAAATCAGTCCTTATGTGCCTACTTTTATTTTCTACCCAGTATTTAAGTCCTTCAGGTCTACTCACAGATATGTGCCCCCTCACAGTAGATATGCCAAGATATGTGCCCCCTGCACAGTAGATATCCCAAAATGTGTGCCCCCTTACAGTTGATATGACAAGATGTGTGCCCCCTTCACAGTAGATATGCCAATATATGTGCCCTCTTACGGTGGATATGCTAAGATATGTGCCCAGTGCCCACTTCACAGTGGTTATGCCTAGATGTGCCCCCATCACAGGAAGTGAAAAAAAAAAAAAAAAAAAATACTCCTCGCCTCAGTCACTTGGCTCCTCCCATGATCTGCATTCCCCATCAGCTGCAGCAGGATACTGTGACACATTGTACTGCTGTGTAGGAGGAGCAGAGGCTGATTCCCAGCCTGCACCGCTCCTCCTCCTACATAGATCAGCAGGACGATGAGTGAGGACATCGTTCTGCTGCTGTGGAGCGCTGGAGGCTCAATGGTGGAGCGGGGAGCAAATAGTTTCCTGCTTCAGTGGCGTGCCTACGGTGTTTGGCACTCAGGGCGGGTCCTTTCTCTGGCAAAAAATTACCAAAATTTTAGCAAAAAAATGACTTTTCGCTTTCTGTTAATTTTTTTTAAAAAACACTACATTTCTATATACATTTTTCTCTAAATTTATTGTTATACATGTCTTTGATAAAAAAAAAAATGCAATAAGTGTATATATATTGGTTTTGGTAAAAGTTATAGCGTTTACAAACTATGGTGCAAAAAAGTGAATTTCCGCATTTTGAAGCAGCTCTGACTTTCTGAGCACCTGTCATGTTTCTTCAGGTGCCTGAATGCCAGGATAGTATAAATACCCCCCAAATGACACTATTTTAGAAAGAAAACACCTCAAAGTATTCGCGGAGGGGCATGGTGAGTTCATGTATGATTTCATTTTTTTTCACAAGTTAGAGGAAAATGACACTTTCTGAGGAAAAAAAAATAATAATAAAAGTTTCCATTTCTTCTAACTTCTGGCAAAAAAAAATTTAATCTCCCACGGACTCACTACAGTGAATACCTTGGGGTGTCTACTTTCCGAAATGGGGTCATTTGTGGGGTGTGTTTACAGTTCTGGCATTTTGGGCGGGGCTAAATTGTGAGCAACCCTGAAAAGCCTAAAGGTACTCGTTGGACTTTACGCCCCTTTACGCACCTAGGCTGCAAAAAAGTGGCACACATGTGCTATCGCCGTACTCAGAAGAAGTAGGGCAATGTGTTTTGGGGTGTATTTTTACATATACCCATGCTGGGTGAGAGAAATATCTCTGTAAATTGACAACTTTGTATAAATTTTTTTTAAAAGTTGTCATTTACAGAGATATTTCTCACACCCAGCATGGGTATATGTAAAAATACACCCTAAAACACATTGCCCTACTTCTCCTGAGTACGGGGATACCACATTTGTTCAAAGCTTTGTAAATTCCCGCTGTTCTGTAGGGCTGTGGATCGGATTCCCAATCCCATTCACAGGAAAAACGTAAATCACAGCCCAAAGGTAGTAGAAAATCACAAATGATTTTATTGGTACATGTGGCCAATACAGGTCTTGTGACGTTGCCAGTACGGCCTTCATCAGGCACTGTAAGTAACATAATACAAAATTATAAGTAAGTGAAACCATACACAGTGGTGAAACACCGCAAATTACACAAATAGTATATATATATAGTATATAGTATATCTGCATGAGGTCCGTAGCTTGACGACTCGATGCTTGGTCATTATATCGAAATAATGACCAAGCATCGAGTCGTCAAACCTACGGACCTACATGCGGGATATACTATATACTATATATATATACTATTTGTGTAATTTGGCGGTGTTTCACCACTATGTATGGTTTTCACTTTACTTATAATTTTGTATTATGTTACTTACAGTGCCTGATGAAGGCCGTACTGGCCGAAAACGTTCGCGCACTTGTATTGGCCGCACATGTACCAATAAAATCATTTGTGATTTTCTACTACCTTTGGGCTGTGATTTACGTTTTTCCTGATACCACATTTGTGACACTTTTTTGCAGCCAAGATGCGCAAAGGGGCCCTAATTCCAATGAGTACCTTTAGGATTTCACAGGGCATTTTTACGCATTTGGATTCCAAACTACTTCTCACGCTTTAGGGGCCCCTAAAATGCCAGGGCAGTATAAATACCCCACATTTGACCCCATTTTAGAAAGAAGACACCCCAAGGTATTCCGTGAGGGGCATGGCGAATTCATAGAAGATCTTTTTTTTTCGCACAAGTTAGCGGAAATTTTTTATTTTTTTTTCTTTTCTTACAAAGTCTCATATTCCACTAACTTGTGACAAAAAATAAAATTTTACATGAACTCACTATACCCCTCGCGGAATACCTTGGGGTGTCTACTTTCTAAAATGGGGTCACTTGTGGGGTATTTATACTGTCCTGGCATTTTAGGGTTCCCTAAAGCATGAGAAGTAGTTTGGAATCTAAATGCGTAAAAATGCCCTGTGAAATCCTAAAGGTACTCATTGGAATTAGGGCCCCTTTGCGCATCTTTGCTGCAAAAAAGTGTCACTCATGTGGTATCGCCGTGCTCAGGAGAAGTAGGGCAATGTGTTATGGGGTGTATTTTTACATATACCCATAGTGTGTGTGAGAAATATCTCTGTAAATGATAACTTTTTACATTTTTTTTTATACAAAGTTGTCAATTTACAGAGATATTTCTCTCACCCAGCATGGGTATATGTAAAAATACACCCCAAAACACATTGCCCTTCTTCTCCTGAGTACGGCGATACCACATGTGTAAAACTTTTTTGCAGTCTAGGTGCGTAAAGGGGCTCAAATTCCAATGAGTACTTTTTAGGAGGGCATTTTTACGCATTTGGATTCCAGACTTCTTCTCACGCTTTAGGGCCCCTAAAATGCCAGGGCAGTATAAATACCCCACGTGACCCCATTTTAAAAAGAAGACACCCCAAGGTATTCCGTAAGGGGCATGGCGCGTTAATTGAAGTTCATTCAAGTTAGCGGAAATTGATATTTTTTTTTTCTCACAAAGTCTCCCTTTCCGCTAACTTGTGACAGAAAGTTCAATCTTTCATGGACTCAATATGCCCCTCAGCGAATACCTTGGGGTGTCTTATTTCCAAAATGGTGTCATTTGTGGGGTGTTTGTACTGCCCTGGCATTTGAGGGTCTCCGCAATCATTACATGTATGGCCAGCATTAGGAGTTTCTGCTATTCTCCTTATATGGAGCATACGGGTAATGAGATTTTTTTTTTCCATTCAGCCTCTGGGCTGAAAGAAAAAATGAGCGGCACAGATTTCTTCATTCGAATCGATCAATGTGGATGAAAAAATCTCTGCCAAAAAAATGTGCAAAAAATAAATAAAAATAAGAGTGGAAAGGACATATGAGCGCTTGCGAAGTAAGACCCCATTCAAACATTCGCAAATTCTGCGAAATAGATGCGGACCCATTCAGTGTGAATGGGGCCGGCGGTGATGCGGATGTGCACTATGTGCAATCCGCATCAACATTTGCGGAGCTGCGGCCGCGAACTTCCGGGTTTCAGCCCCGAAACATCCGGCCGCAGCTCCGCAAAAGATAGAGCATGTCCTATTCTTGTCCGCAGCCTGCGGAAAAGAATAGGAATCTCTATGGAGAGTGCCGGCATCGTGTGCTGCGGATCCGCAATTTGCGCGTCCGCAGCACACCACGGACGTGTGAACGGACCCTAAAGCTGCGATCACTAATAAAGATCCAAAAAGCTCAAAAGGGATCTTTACAGCGATTTTACAGTGTTTTTGCAGTGATCAGAAAAAAAAATTTCGGTCACTGCGGTGGGGCGGACTGAACGCAAGTGTGCGCACAAGATCAGGCCTGATCGGGCGAACACTGCTTTTTTGTAGAGCCTCATATGACCCTAATGTACTGATATAGATCTGATTGCGATCAGTCTCGATCACTTACAGATACTATATAGTACTAGTGCTGATTAGCGACAGCTAACAAGTACCTAACAAGTAGCTAACTAACTGGCGGTGATAAGGGACCCTTAGGCCCCATTCACACGTCCGCAATCCTGTTTCGCATTTTGCGGAACAGAATTGCGGACCCATTCATTTCTATGGGGAAAGACTTTGTTCCGCTTGGATCCGGAATTGCGGATCCGCACTTCCGTTCCGCAAAAATATAGAACATGTCCTATTCTTGTCCGCAATTGCGGACAAGAAAAGGCATTTTCTATATAGTTCTGGCAATGTGCGGATACGCAAAATGCGGAAAGCACATTGCCGGTGTCCGTGTTTTGCGGATCCGCCAAACACATACGGACGTCTGAATGAGCCTTACAGGGGGGGGGGTGACGGGGTTATCAGGGGGGTGACATGGGGTGATCAGGGGTTAATCAGTGACGGGAAGGGGGATCTGCAAAACACATACGGACGTCTGAATGAGCCTTACAGGGGGGGTGACAGGGGGTTATCAGGGGGGTGACATGGGGTGATCAGGGGTTAATCAGTGACGGGAGGGGGGGGGGTGTTGGTGTGTGGTGATTGGTGCACTTACAGTGTCCTCTGGTGGTTCCAATTAAAAGGGACCACCAGAGGAGCAGGCAGCAGGCATATCAGACGCTGTTTACAAAACAGCGTCTGATATGCGATTTAGATGCCATTTTTTCAACATCTACAGCCTGCCAGCGCATGATCAGCGCTGGCAGGCTGTAGTTAAAGTTCCTGGCGTTGCGATCCTGTGAAATCTCGTTCCTCGCGAGATGACGCGCCGATGCGTCTAGGAGGAACATCCCGGCCGCCCCGCCAACTACTGGGAACATTAAATGAGTTTACATACACTCAGCCTGGAGGCTGAGACCCTTGTGCTGCACAGCACGGCGCCCTCCGATGGATGCCAGGAATAATTGCAATAATTTACCTACTGGTGGGCACAACTAAACCTGCCTTGCCATACCTATTATTACCCTGACACGAACAAGAATGATTGTGTGGGTGTATGGTATGGGCTAGCCTGCGGTGCAACACAGCAGTTCACAATCTTACAATATTCTACAGCATTCCCCCTTGCATAACCGGTACTGTGGCAAGTTCCTGCATATTACTCCTGAGCAGCACGCTGAACTGGATTGAGCTAGTGAGAAAGTTGTCAGCGCTCAAATGTGCAATGTCTTTTAGTTATGAAGTCCTTTAGTAAACAGCAGGAACACTTTTTGCCTGACACATAGCAGAGACCCTAACTAGCTAACTACAGGCCTGATCTCAGTCTCTAGACGCTAATTCTGCAATGAGGTGAGTGCACAATCTTACCGACCTGGGTCTGCTCTGCATCCACTGGTGGCTCCGAACCGAACAAGAAGTCTCTTCCAACAAACATGTGGTCCCGCAAGGTATGTAGTTTGTTCCTCGGCTCTCATCAACATGCCCCGAAGAAGTTCTCTTTTCTTTGAACAGGATTTGGGTCTTGAACAGCGATCAGCTTTACTTGGCTGCAGCTCTGGTCGCAAAAGGATCCTTCAACACCTGGATGTTGATCGTTTCCTTGCTCACACAGTTCTTTTTGTCAGCATCTAAAATGGCTGTCAGCTCCTTTCTCTCTGGCACACAGCTACAACCTCTCATAAATATTGAAATCTATCCAGACTGTTAGCTGTTGTCTGGGAAACAGCGGCATCTTGTGGCCAAACAGCAAAATGTCAGTACTGATTATTTAACTTAATCCACACAGTGTTCAGACAATGAGAGCTGTTTCCCAATCTCACAGCTGTGTTATGTGTGCACCATACTGTGTGTTACTTATAATCAGGGTAACTTACAAAATGCAGGGGAAGGTCAGTGGGTAGATGCTCCAGAGTAGGAGTAATGGCCAAACTCATGTAACGCCTCACTCATCGACCACTGCATACCAATCGGGCCCTGACGAAATCCAGCAAGAAGAAGAGCCCGCTTCCGTTATCAACACCTAACATTCCGCCAAGTAAGGGCTTTTGCACATGACCGTGGATTTGGTCCGCATCCGATCTGAATCTTTTGCAGGTGTGGGGTTTTAACTTAGTCACTGTTCACACACACAAGAATCGGTTTTCTCTTCACCACAGGCAGAGTTTATTCCAGCAAACAATAATAAACATGTCCAAGCTTTTGCTTTAAGCTTTCTTCAGCCCACACATCTTTGATAACATAAAGTCCCACACTCTGAGTTCAGTCCAAGCAGGGTAACAAAACAGTAGAATCTCACCACTCTTTGGGGTCTTTCAGAGACCAACTCCCCACCCAGCTTGTTCAGCTTTCAGATAGCCTGCCCACACTTGATCTCGTTAGCTGAGATCTTCCCAGCCTTTTTAACCACACCTTTATGAAAACCCTGGATGGAGTACGGACCCAAAGTCCACTTTAATGAAAACCTCCCAGCAACCTAATGTTACTAGCATACTGATTCCCGGGAATTATATCACTGAGGCATACATTCGCAGTGAGATGTACCGACCATCCACGATTCTTCCCTCTGGGTTAATACATAGGTCGGATACATTCACTTCAATGTGGCCTCAAAAGAATGTCTGTTCTGCGGCCCCGCAAAAAATAGGACATGTTCTATTTTTGTCAGTTTTGTGGATAAGGATAGGACAGTTCTACAGAGGGCAGGATGTTCTGTTCCCCTAAATGCGGAATGCACTTGGCCGGTATCCGTGTTTTGCGGCTCCGCAATTTGCGGACTTCAAAACAGGCAACGGTCGTATGCATGAGCCCCTCCAGAATTTAATGTTGTGATATGCTATTCCCCGGCTGCTTAATATTTTCTCCAAGTCTGCCCATTTTGGGGTTTTTCCTCCACCATTCTGCTGGTCACTTTCCTTCTTTCTGTGAGGGATTCTGTAGAATTTATGATGTTCTCTTTTTACATTTGATAAACCATAAGTCTGAGCTGTTTTTATTGTTTTCCCTGGAGGAACATGTGAAATGACACATTGATGAGATTGTTTCACTTCTCTATAAATATGTATCATTGTGCTTGCCGGAGTCATACACAGCACAGTAGTAATCTGCCTCATCCTCTGTCAGTGCCACATTAATGGTTAAATAGCCAGCGGTTTTTGAGTTGTCTTTAGACCCAGAAAACCGATCAGGGACTCCTGTTCCTTGGTGTTTGTTGCTGTCACTATAATATGCAAGAAGATATCGAGGACTATTCCCTTCCTTCTGCTGATACCAGTGCACACTGCGATCACTTATGCTGATTCCACTAGACGTACAGGAGATTTTCACTGTACTCCCAGGAGACACGGATTCAGAAGGTGACTGTGTCAATGTGATCTGTGCAGCACAATCTGAAATACAAGAAGAAATGTCAGAAAACACAGAATAAAGTGAGATTTAGTCATAAATGAAAAGTCCTTTTTCCATCAGATCCCATCTTACATGTGCTAATATAGACAATATGTGATGAATAAGGCCGCCCAGGACATGTTGCTCGTGAAGTCAGCCTGAGATCTCTGCTGTGTATAGCTCTACTGCTCTATTATATAGTATATGTATGTAAATGTGATATCATCTGATAGGAGGCTGCATACTGTGACCAGGTAAAACTCCACCTCTATACAGTACAGGGCATAACGCTAAATACATGTCATCTTCTGACACTCAGAATGGAATTTATACAGGATTTACAGAGTTTTCTGGTCTCCACAAATTGATGAATTATCTTCAGGGCAGGTCATCAGTATCAGAATGATGGAAGCCTGACACCTCCACCCATCAATAGTTTTCAGTAACTGCTGTCCCCTGGACTAACACAGAAAATGCAACCAGAAGCACCTCTCCATTCTCTGTGTACTGCCATATTATTTACTACAGCTCAGTCAGCTGCCATACAAGTGAAACACCTCCCAATTATCATCTTCCTTATGTAGCCATTTTCCATTTTTTTGTTCTCTTTTTTTTACTCCCTGCATTTCTGGAGATGGAGCTTTTTTTTTTTATTTTTTGTTTACTTAGCCATTTGAGGGCCTTCTCTTTGCAGAACAGTTAGTACCTTCTAATCATTTAATACTGCCTTCCCTTCACCCATCTTATTTGTCCAGTTATTGCCCCATATCACTTCTCCGATATGCCTCAAAGCTACTTGTGTAACACCCCGGGGTGGTGTTACTATTCTTTCACTTCGCTACTGTCTTTTACTGCTAATGCCTATGTCATCTGTGTATTTATTTCCAGGTCCTTCACAAGTGTGCATTGATATTACTGTTATGCAACTGTTTTGTTCATGTAATATGCCTGGTTCACCATCAGGTGGCAGCGTATATGGTAGAGCTATCCTTAGACAGAATAGAACTCACTATTCCATTCTCCCCCCTTTGGGCAGAGGTGGGCAGGGAGGGCTGGCAGTTCTAGATTATTCCAGTTTGGACTCCATATTGTAGCTGAGAAGACATGAAAGATATAGCAGCCAGAGAAAAGTGTTCTTGGGCTGGAGCAGGAGCCACCAAAGGGAAGTAGCTTGTAGAGTACACGGACTCCATGCTAATTTATTTCACTGAGTGTCAGGAGGGTGATAACAGACCAAGACACCCCAATCCAAGGATACCAGAACTGACCAAAGGTCCAGTAACCAGACCCAAGCAGAGTTTAGCATAGCAGAGAGAAAGAAAGCACAGTTATAAGCATGCCTGTCAGCCCAGCAGAGAAAGAGAGAAACCAGAGTTACCAAGTTTGCCTGCCAGTTTATGCCAAAGCCTGGTGGGACCAAGAGAAAGCCTGAATATTGTCTGGAATCAAGTTTACCCAAGTAAAGCTGCTTTTAAAGTTTATCAAGGTCTGGACTCAAGTTATCCTTCATCCCCTAACTCAACAATTTCCCCTTTATTTGCTTTGGAGCCTAAGCCTGGGGTCCCGCCGTATCCAGGTAGGTCATGTAAAGGCCGCACCACACTACTCGGCATTCCACCAAACCTGGGATGCAATAAGGCTCCTGGGGGGCGGCAGGTTGCACTTGTACAACATGTCCATTCTGAACTGTCCTCTCTCCTCTCTTCCTGCACCCTCTTTGGCTACAATCTGGCTTCCAACTCCACCACTCGACAGAAACTGCCCTTACCAAACTCACCAACGACCTACTAACGGCCAAAACAAAAATAAAAAATTACTCTATCCTCCTCAATGACATGTTCTCTGCCTTTGACACCATCGACCACTCCCTTCTGTCACAAACTCTCTCTTCTCTTGGCATCACGGACCTGGCCCTCTCCTGGATCATATCATATCTCACAAGGCTCCCGCAAGGCTCTTTCCTAGGTCCCCTACTCTTCTCTATCTACACCTTCGGCCTGGGACAGCTCATAGAGTTCTATGGCTTTCAGTATCACTTTTAGGGCTCATGCTCACGACAGTATGTATTTTGTGGTCCGCAAAAAACGGATCCGCGAAAAATGCGGATGACATCCGTGTGCATTACGTATTTTGCAGAAAGGAACAGCTGGCCTCTAATAGAACAATACCATCCTTTTCCATAATACGGACAATAATAGGACATGTTCTATTTTTTTGCAGAATGAAAATACGGACATACGGAAACAGAATGCAGACGAGTAACTTCCGTTTTTATGGCGGATCCATTTAAATGAACAGTTCCGCATACAGTCCACAAAAAAAATGTAACGGACACGGAAAGAAAATACGTTCATGTGCATGAGCCCTTATGCTGACGACACACAAATTTACCTCTCTGGTCCAAACATCACCACCTTACTACCCAGAATCCCACAATGCCTATCTTCCATATCCTCCTTCTTCTTGCTTTCTAAAACTCAACAAGGATAAAACAGAATTTATCATCTTTCCCCCATCTTGCTCAACCTCTCCAACAGACCTATCTATCATGATCAATGGCTGCACACTCTCCCCGGTCAACCACCACCTGCCACTTCCAACTCAAAAATATCTCCCACATCCACGCATTCCTTAATCAGAAGTCCGCAAAAATGCTTGTTCATGCCCTCATCATCTCCCACATAGAGTACTGTAACATCCTCCTCTGTGGCTTTCCATGTATTACTTTTGCACCCTTCCAATCTGTCCTCAACTCTGCTGCCTGACTTATCCACCTCTCATCCTGTTACTCCTCTGCCTCTCCTCTTTGCCAATCCCTTCACTGGCTCCCCATTGCCCAGCAAATTCAGTTTTATTATAATACTAGCAACCAGTGGTGTACATAGACCATCAAACCAGGCCCCCTAAACCCATTTTAATGACCCTTGGGCCATTTTCCCACTGCCTCATTTGCTAAAAGTTGTTCCTTTAGAGCAGGGCTATGCTCCGGCACTCCAGCATGCATACTTGCTCTGCTCTTCTAAGAACTTTCACAGAAATGAATGGTGCATGCTGGGAATTGTAGTTTCACAACAACTGGAGTGCCGAAGGTGACCGAAGTCTGCTTTAGAGTGTAGAGTCCTGACCAAGTTTTCACCTCTGGAAAAAGTGGAGATAATCCTCTTTCACACTAGCGTTTTTACTTTCCGTCCTAGAGTTCCGTCCTCGGGGCTCTAGGACGGAAAGATACTGATCAGTATTATCCCAATGCATTCTGAATGGAGAGAAATCCGTTCAGGATGCATCAGGATGTCTTCAGTTCAGTCTTTGACTTTTCAGGACGGAGATAAAACTGCAGCATGCTGCGGTTTTATCTCCGTCCTGAAAGCCTGAACACATGACTGAACGCCTGATCAGGCCTTAAGTCCCATTGACTTACATTGGGGCCTGATCCGGCATTAAAAAAAGACTGAAGGACGGATCCGTCCTTCAGGTGTGCGCATGCGCAGACCTTTAAAACGGTGAAAAAAATACAAGACGGATCCGTCTATCCGCATGGCAAACGGAGAGACGGATCTGCACTTGCAATGCATTTGCAGACGGATCCGCAATCCGGATCCGTCTACAAATGCTTTCAGTTGTCATGCGTTGGACGGATCCGGTGGGACGGAAGTGCACGCCGGATCCACACAACGCAAGTGTGAAAGGGGCCTAAGACTGACCCTGGTTTATTTACCAAGTAATGCGGGCTGGTTCAAAGGTAATGGCGATGTCTGGGCCGCCACTCCCCAACGCACGTTTACCTCGTGGGCCCACGAGGCGAAACGTGCGTTGGGAAGTGGAGGCCCGGACATCGCCATTACCTTTGAACCAGCCTGCATTACTTGGTAAATATACCAGGGTCATGACTTGAATGGTTGTTGCTGCCCAGAGATACTGGCATTAGATTCATTGTTGCACAGTTATATCAATGCTGTGTATATATTAATACCCTATAGTGCCTTGCATGCACTTGCATTTTATTTGTCTATTTCTGGCCTACTTGGTTCAGTGTATACTGCAGCTGCTATTGGGTTCCCATTATTGGTTTTCCTATTTGCTGTGCTTTTTTCCATTTAATTTGTATACAGACTGTGGCAGGTTATGTATTGAACCAGATGTACCCTATTGTGGTATATTGAGTTATTATGTACATGTTATTATACACGTGGAGACTTGTTGAGTAATGTGCTGTGTTCCCTTTTGATCCATTTTCTTGCCAATTTTAAGAATAAAATTTGTATTTTTTGGGATGATTAACAACAAAGATGTGACTATTTAATACCCTAGTGGTCATTAAGTCCCTAGATGACCTTAGCAGGGGGGCGGCCCACCATAGTGGTATAACCTAGAGAAAATATATTTGACCTAACCTAAACGCCAAAAACAAAAAAACATTAATTATAGATATACAGGTTATTCCCTAATAAAATGTCGGATACTCTTTCCACTCGCAATTAGGCAAAATATCCAGTCACCAATAATTATCAACTTATTGCGAATCAATCTCATTCAATGTCCCATATTCTGATACTGTAGTCCCAACACGTTTCGCCCTGTACAATTTAAGGGCTCATCAGGGAACCATGAAAAAAATCACTGTCAGTAGTGCTGCCCTCAAGCAGTGGTAACCCAGATGTACTTATCCGACAGAATACTGCTACCAAGAGTGACCAACACTGTAAATCACCCGGCCCCCTATTATCCAATAGGCATCGGTGTACCTAAATCACTAAAAACCCTGACCATTAAGTCACCTGGCCCCCTCCTACAGAGCAGACAAAAATGTAAACATCAGACTCCTGCTATCATGATAAATAGCCCAGTGATACTTGTGCGTCCCATGATTAGAGACAAAATCCCGCTAGTAACACCGCTTCCAGATGTAGCGCTGCCCAGGCGTGGTAAAGAACACATAGCAGTAGAGTGTCCAAGATGAGGTGGTAGCTTATTTGGGGTCTAGAAATATGCTAAGACATATAAAACAAAGATTAACCATTTAACCACTAGTAGTGTCTTAACAGGATGCTACACACATTAGTATTATTTGAGCACATTTCCATAGGTCGCAAAGATTTGTTACCTTGGGAGCGCCAGTATAGGTTTTATTTTTTTATTTCTAATACTCGACTCTACCAATATGTAAAATATGCAAGCAGATCTGCTCTAAAATCCTCATGATTTAGTGCAGATTTGCTGTTGCAGATTTCCTTGCAGATTCATGCAAAATTGCTGTGGACATTTTCCACCACAAGGTGTGGACTTCCTCTAAGGGCTCATGCAAATGACCGTAGCCTGCTTTGTGATCTGCAAACTGTGGATCCACAAAACACGGATACCAGCACGGAACACGGAACGTCCTGGCCTCCACTCAACAGTCCTATCCTTGTCCTTAAAGTGGACAACAGGACATTTTCTTTTTTTTTGCAGGTGCCACTGAATGGACATACGGATGCGGACAGTACACATTGAAGTGAGAGGGTCTGGGTCCGACCTGCACAAAATGCGGATTGGATGCGGACAATAAATATATTCGTGAGCATGACCCCTTATTTGGTTGATATGTGGCTCTATTATGTGTGCACCATACCATACTGCGTGGTACTTATAATCAGGGTAACTTACAAAATGCAGGGGAAGATGAGTAGGTAGATGCTCCAGAGTAGGAGTAATGGCCAAACCTGTGTAATGCCTCACTCATCGACCACTGCATACAAATCAGGCCCTGAGGAAATCCAGCAAGAAGAGTCCGCTTCCATTATCAACACCTTACATTTCTCCAAGTAAGGGCTCATGCACACGACCATAGATTTGGTCCGCATCCGCTCCGCATTTTTTGCAGGTGAGATGCGGATCCATTCACTTCAATGGGGCCTCAAAAGAATGTCCGTTCTGCGGCCCCGCAAAAAAATCACCATTCTGCTGGTCGCTTTCCTTCTTTGTTTGAGGCATTGTGTAGAATTTATGATGTTCTTGTAACTCCCCAGAGTGGTGTTACTATTCCTTCACCATGCTACTGTGTTTTATTGCTAACGCCTATGTAATTCTTGCATTTACTTCCAGGTCTTTCACAAGTGTGCATTGATTTTACTATTTTGTAACTGTTGTGTAATGTTTTCAGAGATTCAGGATTTCAGAGGAGATAAGCGAAGCAGGTAGGCGGCGTGGCGCAGTGTGCTGAGGTAACTGGCCAATACTGTCATGTCACGTTTCACCCACTCATGTTGTGATAGATTAGGGGTATAGGGAGGATGAGCCTGAGCCATAAATTACAAGTGGAGTGGAGGTTTATGGAACTTGGAAGTGATTGTATTATATACTACTAGCAGGAGACACTTTGTAGTATATTGTCTGTGTTGCTGGAAAAACCAAACTTTTCCCCAAACTAGTAAAAACTTGTGGAAAAAAATACCCCCCTTTCCTGGATAAGGCTGTGTTCAAACTTCACAGTGTGAACACAGCCTTATCCAGGAAGGGGGGTATTTTTTTCACAAGTTTTTACTAGTTTGGGGAAAAGTTTGGTTTTCCCTTTCACTGCAGCCCAATAATACAGAGCAGACAAGATACTATAAGGCCTCTTGCACACGGGCGTCATGTTTGACGCCCGGATAAGATGCGGGTGCGTTGCGGGAATCGCCGCGATTTTTCCGCGCGTGTGCTAACGTTTGTAGTGCGTTGAGCACGCGCGTGAAAAAATCCGCATGCTTGGTACCCAGACCCGAAGTCAGACTTCATCACTGAAGTCTGGTTTCGGGATGAGTATTCTGTATGTGTAATTATTTTCCTTTATAACATAGTTATAAGGGAAAATAATCGCATTCTAATTACAGAATGCAATGTTCCCCGGGCTTGAAAGGGTTAAAAATAATAAGAGTTAACTTACCTTCTCCCATTGTACGCGCAGAGCCCCAGAACGTCGTCTCTCTTGATAGTTTGGCTGCTTGAGGACCTGTGGTGACGTCACAGGGTCACATGGTCCAATCATAGAAGCATTTGAGTGGACCATGTGACCCATGTGATCCTGTGACATCACGGCAGGTCCTTCATCGAACAACAGATGTTCGATGAAGGACCTGCCGTGATGTCACGAGATCACATGGGTCACATGGTCCACTCAAATGCTTCTATGATTGGACCATGTGACCCTGTGACGTCACCACAGGTCCTCAAGCAGCCAAACTATCAGAGAGACGACGTTCTGGGGCTCTGCGCGTGCAATGGAGAAGGTGGTAACTCTTTATTATTTAACCCTTTCAAGCCGGGAACATTGCATTCTGTAATTAGAATGCGTTATTTTCCTTATAACTATGTTATAAAGGAAATAATAACGATCGAGTCCCCATCCCGATCGTATCCTAGCTAACCATGCGGGAAAATCGCAGCGCATCCGCACATGATTGCGGATGCTTGCGATTTTCCCGCATCCCCATTCACTTCTATGGGGCCTGCGTTGCGTGAAAATCGCAGAATATAGAACATGCTGCGATTTTCACGCAACGCAAAAGTGATGCGTGAAAATCACCGCTCGTGTGCACAGCCCCATAGAACTGAATGGGTCAGGATTCAGTGCGGGTGCAATGCGTCCTCCTCACGCATTGCACCCGCGCGGAAAACTCGCCCGTGTGAAAGGGGCCTAAAGTGTCTCCTGCTAGTAGTATATAATACAATCACTTCCATAAACCTCCAATCCACTTGTAATCTATGGCAAATCCCTAAACCCCTAATCTATCACGACATGAATGGACAGTAGAGTGAAACGTGACATACTTGGCCTGGCATACAAAAGAACTTCTGAAATACTGAAAATTTTACAGGCAGATATGTTTTTGCCACTATAAGGCCTCATGCACACGGCCGTTGTTCGGGTCCGCGTCCGAGCCGCATATTTTGCGGCTCGGCCGCGGACCCATTCATTTCAATGGGGCCGCAAAAGATGCGGACAGCACTCCGTGTGCTGTCCGCATCCGTTGCTCCGTTCCGTGCCCCCGCAAAAAAAATAGAGCATGTCCTATTCTTGTCCGTTATGCGGACAAGAATAGGCATCTCTATAATGGGCCGTGTTCCGTTCCGCAAATTGCGGAACGGAACGCGGAGCAGCTTCCGTGTTTTGCGGATCCGCGGTTTGCGGACCGCAAAACACCCACGGCCGTGTGCATGAGGCCTAAGTTTGAGGAAATGCACTTGTGAAAGTAAGGCCTCGTGCACACGGCCGTTGTTGTGGTCCGCGTCCGAGCCGCATATTTTGCGGCTCGGGCGTGGACCCATTCACTTCAATGGGGCCACAAAAGATGCGGACAACACTCCATGTGCTGCCTGCATCCGTTGCTCCGTTCCATGCCCCCGCAAAAAAAAAAAAAAGCATGTCCTATTCTTGTCCGTTTTGCGGACAAGAATAGGCATTTCTATAATGGGCCGCATTCCATTCCACAAATTACGGAACGCGTAGCAGCTTCCGTGTTTTGCAGATCCGCGGTTTGCGGACCGCAAAACACCAACTGTCGTGTGCATGTAGCCTAAGTGTCCCTGAATTGCAGTTAGGAAATGGGGTCACCCTAAGCCAGAGGAACGTGTTCTTCAGATGCCAGAAGATATTGCAGCCAGAGGAAATTGTTCTTTGGCTGGAGTAGGAGCCACAAAAGGCAAGTAGCTTGTAGAGCACCCGGACTCCATGCTTATTTACTTTACTGAGTGTCAGGAGGGAGATAACAGTTGAAGGCACCCCAATCCAAGGATACCAGAACCAACCAAAAATCCAGTAACTGGAGCCAAGCAGAGTTTAG
Source organism: Bufotes viridis (assembly GCA_033119425.1). Taxonomy (NCBI): domain Eukaryota; kingdom Metazoa; phylum Chordata; class Amphibia; order Anura; family Bufonidae; genus Bufotes; species Bufotes viridis. The sequence goes on from CM065589.1 coordinate 172,045,005, forward strand.
CGCAGCAGAGAGAAAGAAAGCAGAGTTATCAAGTGTGCCTGTCAGCCCAGCAGAGAAAGAGAGGAAGCACAGTTACCAAGTTTGCATGTAAGTTTATGCCAAAGCCTGCTGGAACCAAGAGAAATGCTGAATGTATGAAAAGCCTGAATATTGTCTGGAATCCAGTTAACCCAAGTAAAGCTGCTGTTAAAGTTTATCAAGGTTTGGACTCAAGTTATTCTTCATCCCCTAACTCAATAATACCCCTTTTCCATACGCCTCCCCAACGGCACTGAGCAGGAGGATGACCCGCCTCCCAGGGACAGGAAACAACGTGGAGAACAAACCTTTAAAGCCTCCTCCCCTCTTACCTTCTCCAGTTGTTTCCTGTCCCTCGGGACGAAGTGGAGAACGGAGCAGGGATCCCCTGCTCTGCACCAAGCATGTTTTCTTCCGGCACAGCCTGAGAGTTTGGATCTCTCACCTTGGACCCTGACGGTTGTTAGGAGGGCTGTGTGGGGCGTCGGGTCGCGGGGCAAGATAGCGGCCCTTCTGGCGTCCGGGTGTAAGCCCTGCGGCATCCCAGGCAACCCCGGGCTTTCGGCTCCTTCGGTGAGCAGCGGAGAGGCGGCCGGGACCTGCGAGACTGCCGGGGCCGTAGTCTCGCGATAGGGGTCACGTGGGTGCGCGCGTGCTGTTTGGGGGATAAGGAGCCATGTCTACTCCTTCAGAGACGTCCACAGAGCCCCTCAAGGCCTCCAGCCCGGTAAGCCTCCTCCATGAGGAGATCTCCTCTCTCTATATATATATATATATATATATATATATATTATATATACACCACACTTCTCCCCTGCTGAGCACAGGTTTCCCAGGTGAAGGTTCCCCCTTCCCTTTACTAGACCCTGGCAGCTAGTTAATCTTCATTTTGTTTGTGTAAATTCTAGAGTAAGACCAGCAGAACGGGGGAACCTTCAGCCAAAAGGAAATGTGGCATCTGTAAGAAGCAGTTAGCAAGCCATCACAAAAAGCCGCTGTGTCCTAAATGTCTGGATAAAGTAATGGCGGAGGAGACTCCATCTTTTTGGACAGCCTGAAGGCCATCATCAAAGAAGAAGTCAGCTCAGCTGTAGAATCAAAGATGTCTACGTTACCTTTAGCCCCCTCCATGGCAGCCCCCTCCACCTCTACTTCTAGGCCCTGGGTTGAATATTCCCAGGACTTGGATCTAGACTCAGATGAGGGCGAAGTATCCTCTGATTCAGATTCCTCCTCTTCTGAGGATAAATCGGGCAAGCCATTGTGTTCCATTGAGGACATGGACTCTCTTCCCAAGACTATTAGAGCCACATTGAATGTAGAGCAAACTAGGGAGCCACAGTCTATCCAGGACCAGATGTTCAAGGGATTGGCCGACAGGAAGAGAAGGGTTTTTCCGGTTCATGAGAACATAAAGAAATTAATCTCAAATGAGTGGAAAGACCCAGAAAAGAGGTCAGGTGTCTCCAGGGTTTTTAAGAAAAAATACCCCTTCAACGATTCTGATTCTGCTCATTGGGATAGAACCCCCGGGTAGATGCACCCGTGGCGAGGATTTCAAAAAATCCTCTTTACCGTTTGAAGACATAGGATTACTCAGAGATCCCATGGACAAATAATGTGAGTCTATACTTAAGAAGTCATGGGACACCTGCACCTCTATGCTTAGACCCAGTATCTCGGCAACCTGTACTGCCAGAACCCTGGCGTTATGGCTAGCTAAATTAGAAGAACATCTACTGGCAGGTACTCCATATGAGGATATTCTAGCCTCGCTGCCGGTGTTAAAACAGGCCACAAATTTCCTCGCAGACGCTTCAGTGGACCTAGTCAGGTTATCTGCAAGGTCTGCAGCATTGTCTAATATGGCTAGAAGATCTGTCTGGCTTCGCTCCTGGTCTGGAGATAACACTTCAAAAAACAAACTTTGTAGTATCCCATCCGAAGGAGACAGACTTTTCGGATCGGTTCTGGACGATATTCTGGAGAAAGCGTCTGATCGTAAAAAGGGCTTCCCATCTGAGCAGAAGTTTTTCCAGAATCGTCGGTCCTTTCGTCCTCATAAAAAGTCCAGACCTGATCCGAAGAGAAAAGAGGGTGCAGGCCCCTGGCAGTCTACAAAGGGTAGAGGAAGGGGGTTCCTATTCAATCCAGACAAATCTGCAAGACAGACAACACAATGACGCCAGAAGTCCGGTGGGTGGAAGACTTCAACATTTTTCCCAGAATGGAAAAAGATTACAGTCTTCCCTGGGTACTAGACATAATACAATCAGGATACAAGATAGAATTTTCTTCCGCCCCACCAAGAAGATTCTTTATAAATCGGAAACTGAACATGTCCAACCAGAAGCTTCTGGAGTCCCAGATTCAGATCTTGTTGGAGAAACAGGCAGTCATTCCTGTTCCACCGGGTCAGATAAAGAAGGTTTTTATTCTTCAATCTTCCTAGTAAAAAACCCAATGGATCACAGAGGGCCATCATAAATTTAAAAGACCTAAACAATCATCTTACATACAAAAAGTTCAAGATGGAAACCATCAAATCCACAATCAGTCTGTTATCCCAAAGTTGTTTCATGGCATCTCTAGACCTGGCAGATGCCTACTATCATGTACCCATCTGTCCAGATCACCAAAAATATCTGAGGTTTGCAGTATTTTTCAGGACCAGCTAATCCATCTTCAGTTCAGGGTACTGCCGTTCGGCCTTGCTTCAGCCCCGGATTTTTACAAAAATAATGGCAGAAGTCTCTGCTTACTTTCACCAGAAGGAAGTGGTCTTCATTCCATATTTAGACGACTTCCTTTTATCAGCCCAGTCACCAGAGATCCTACAGGAAAACATCTTCCTCGTAACAAATACACTCTCCTCTCTAGGCTGGAAGATAAATCTGGAAAAATCAAACCTTGTACCATCCCAAAGGAAGATCTTCCTGGGCATACTTCTGGACTCGGTAAAGATGACCTCTTTCCTTCCAGAATCCAAAATAAAAGTTCTAATCTCCAGATTTCATCTTTTCAGTCTGTCTCGTTTAATAACATACAGACAGATCATGGTCATTCTCGGGTTAATGACATCATGTATCCCGGCGGTAAAATGGGCACAGTTCCACAGCAGACCTCTACAGGCGTTCCTCCTTTCATCCTGGAACAAGAATCCTTTTGCACTAGACAAGAGAATTTGTCTTCCCCTACAGGTAAAACTCTCCTTAAATTGGTGGGAAAGAAGAGGAAATCTGATCCAGGGTGTCCAGTGGAGACCATCAGAGACACTAGTAATAACAACCGATGCAAGCGGAGTAGGTTGGGGGCCCACTGTGGAGGACAGATTGTTCAGGGAAGATGGGGACCCTTCTCACATCCTCTCTCGTCAAATGGGAAAGAACTCCAGGCTGTTTTTCAGGCCTTAAAAGCCTTTCAGTCATTGATTCATCGCAAGAGTGTGAAGATCCTAACAGACAACAGTACAACCGTGGCCTATATAAACAAGCAGGGGGTACAAGAAGCAAGAGCCTGAGTCAGACAGCATCCCAAATATTCTCCTGGGCACAAAACCAGATAACCTCTATATCCGCAACCCATGTGAAGGGGAAGGAGAACATTCTGGCCGATTTTCTAAGCAGAAGTCCCCTGAAATCAGGAGAATGGGCCCTAAACAGGTTAATTTTTCTAGAATTAACCAGGAAGTGGGGAGTTCCAATTCTGGATCTTTTTGCCTCAAGGAAGAATGCCCAAACGAAGGAGTTCTTCTCCTCTCTTACCAGGACAACCCACTAAGAGTGGATGCCTTTTCGGGGCCCTGGCCGAAAGGCCTATTATATGCTTTTCCCCATTTGCCCTGATCGCAAAGACTCTGACAAAGATCGCGGAGGACAAGTGCGACGCAATTCTAATAGCACCCTCCTGGCCAAAGAGGACATGGTTTCCGTTGTTACTAAAGATGTCAAAAGGAAACAGTTGGGAACTTCCCCAGATCTCAGACCTACTGATTCAGGGTCCAGTACATCACCCAGATGTCCATCAACTGAGACTAACGGCTTGGAGACTGAGCGCGGCATCCTAAGAGCTAAAGGGCTTTCGGACACGGTAATATACACTATCTTAAACAGTCGAAAACCAGTTACTTCTAGGATCTATCAGAGAATGTGGAATGCTTTTCTTCGTTTTCTCAGGCTTCCTGGGATCCTTCCGGAAAAATGGATTTAAAGATTATCCTAGAGTTCCTACAGAAGGGCCTGGACGAAGGCCTTCGGGTCAGTACTCTTAAAGTTCAAGTAGCAGCCCTCAGTTGTTTTCTTGATGAAAAGATTGCAGACAAGCAATTAATAAAAGGTTTTTAAAGGGGCATCCAGACTCAGACCTACAGTCAGGTCTACTGTTCCCCCTGGGACCTAAATCTAGTGCTCTCAGTTTTGACAGGTCCTCCATTTGAGCCCATTTCCAACATACCCCTAGGTCTTCTCTCTCAAAAGCAGCTTTTCTTATAGCGATTACGTCCGCTAGAAGAATAGGCGAGATTCAAGCTCTTTCTTGCCGTCCACCGTATCTCAGGATTCTAGATGACAGAATTATCCTTCGACATGAACCATCATTTTTGCCAAAGGTTTTCACCAGGTTTCATTGTGACCAAGAAATATCTCTTCCCACATTCTGTCCACAGGGCAAGACAGATCAGGAGGCGAAATTCCATAATCTTGATGTAAGAAGATGTATTCTCGCTTACCTTGAAGCCACAAAACCATTTAGGAAGACAAACCGACTATTTATACAGTTTGCAGGAATCAACAAAGGCCAGGCAGCCTCAAAAGTTACCATTGCACGCTGGATCCGAATGGCTATTTCCAGAACGTACAAAGAAAAGAACCAGTCTCCGCCTCTTCAGTTAAGAGCCCACTCGACGAGAGCGGTCTCTACCTCTTGGGCGGAATGTGCCTCGGTTTCTCTAGACCAAATCTGCCAGGCCGCTACTTGGTCAAATCCAAATACGTTCTTCCGTCATTACAGACTGGATGTGATCTCTAACAGGGACTTATCCTTCGGTCGGAAAGTTCTTTCTGCCGTAGTCCCTCCCTAGGGGGCTAGTTTATTTCTCTGCTAGTCCTTCTGCTCAGTGCCGTTGGGGAGGCGTATGGAAAAGATGATAATTACTTACCGGTAATTAGATTTTCCATTTAGCCTCCACAACGGCACTGGGTTTTTTTCCCACCCTAATTACTTGTTGCATATGTGAAATATTGCTTTATTTGGGCATATGTTCTTCTTTGCCTTGTCTCGTTTCTTGTTTTGATGAAGGTATCAAAATAAAGTTCTCGGCATCATCTTGAGTTCTCGGATACTTACTGGAGAAGGTAAAAGGGGAGGAGGCTTTAAAGGTTTGTTCTCCACGTTGTTTCCTGTCCCTGGGAGGCGGGTCATCCTCCTGCTCAGTGCCGTTGTGGAGGCTAAATGGAAAATCCAATTACCGGTAAGTAATTATCATCTTTATTTGCTTCAGAGCCTAAGCCTGGGGTCCTGCTGTATCTGGGTAGGAGCACCGTAACACATATAGGCCACACTACACCACTCGGCATTCCATAAAACCTGGGAGACAATAGGGCCCTGGGGGGTGTCACGTTGCATTTTCTTTTTACATTTGATGAACTGGAAGTCTGAGCTGTCTTATTGTTTACCTGGAGGAACATTGTTCCCTTATGAAATGACACATTGAGATTATTGTTTCACTTCTCTATAGACAGGTATCACTGTGTGCGTTAGAGTGCCACACAGCACAGTAGTAATCTGCCTCATCCTCTGTCAGTGCCCCATTAATGGTTAAATAGCCAGAGTTTTTTGAGTTGTCTTTAGACCCAGAAAACCGATCAGGGACTCCTGTTCCGTGGTGTTTGCTGCTGTCACTATAATAGTACAGAAGATATCGAGGACTATTCCCTTCCTTCTGCTGATACCAGGAAACCGTGTAGCCACCTATGCTGATTCCACTAGCCGTACAGGAGATTTTCACTGTACCCCCAGGAGACACGGATTCAGAAGGTGACTGTGTCAATGTGATCTGTGCAGCACAATCTGAAATACAAGAAGAAATGTCAGAAAACACAGAATAAAGTGAGATTCAGTCATAAAAGAAAAGTTATTTTCCCATCCGTTCCCATCTTACATGTGCTAATATAGACAATAGTGATGAATAAGACCGCCCAGGACATGTTGCTTGTGAAGTCAGCCTGAGATCTCTGCTGTGTATAGCTCTACTGCTCTATTATATAGTATATGTATGTAAATGTGATGTCATCTGATAGGAGGCTGAATACTGTGACCAGGTAGAACTCCACCTCTATAATGTACAGGTTATAAAGCTTAAAGGGGTTATCCCATCAACATGAATTGGTTTAAATCAGTCCGCACTGTGATCCTGTTAATTTTCACAAATACAATCAATTACCGAATTTGCACCATATTCGAGATAATCCTCCCACAGTTACCTCACTGTTGTTGTGTCCTCTCCCTTGGTTACGGCCACCTTTCACCAGTCCAAAACAATGGCCGCGCATGCGCGGCGGCAAAACAACCTCGCTAAAGACTGTGGATGCTTTTCTTCCATGAACGCGCACGGCGCTCGGCTGCCGCGCATGCGCGGTTTTCCGGTATCTTGTCTAGCGTCTGTATAGTAGCCGCGCATGCTCTGTTTGTGGCGCGGCACTTGAGAGAAGCTAGAATAGACCCTGCAGTTCCGGAAGCAGTGAGAGAGTGTCAGCACTGCTATGTAAGTGATAGAGTGCAAGCGAGTAAAATCCCCTGTTTCACTGTCAAATGTCAATGCACAAGTCCACAGTTCGAAGTGGAGCACTGGCCATTGTGTCATACATGGAAAAAAATAAAGGAGAATTCATTGTGGAGCACATGTACAGAGAATGGCTGTCACCAGAGAGGGAGGACATTACAGATCACAAGCAGCATAGGGGGGATGTCACCACAGAGGGGAGGACAACAAGGAGCAGAATGACCAACAGGGGATGTCACCACAGAGGGGAGGACATTACAGATCACAAGCAGCATAGGGGGGATGTCACCACAGAGGGGAGGACAATACAGATCACAGGGACATAGGGGGGATGTCACCACAGAGGGGAGGACAACAAGGAGCAGAATGGCCAAGAGGGAATGTCACCACAGAGGGGAGGACAATACAGATCACAGGGACATAGGGGGGATGTCACCACAGAGGGGAGGACAATACAGATCACAGGGAAATAGGGGCATGTCACCACAGAGGGGAGGACAACAAGGAGCAGAATGGCCAAGAGGGATGTCACCACAGAGGGGAGGACATTACAGATCACAGGGATATAGGGGGGATGTCACCACAGAGGGGAGGACAATACAGATCACAGGGAAATAGGGGGCATGTCACCACAGAGGGGAGGACAACAAGGAGCAGAATGGCCAAGAGGGGATGTCACCACAGAGGGGAGGACAACAAGGAGCAGAATGGCCAAGAGGGGATGTCACCACAGAGGGGAGGACATTACAGATCACATGGACATAGGGGGGATGTCACCACAGAGGGGAGGACAACACAGATCACAGGGACATAGGGGGGATGTCACCACAGAGGGGAGGACATTACAGATCACATGGACATAGGGGGGATGTCACCACAGAGGGGAGGACAATACAGATCACAGGGACATAGGGGGATGTCACCACAGAGGGGAGGACAATACAGATCACAGGGACATAGGGGGGATGTCACCACAGAGGGGAGGACAACAAGGAGCAGAATGGCCAAGAGGGGATGTCACCACAGAGGGGAGGACAATACAGATCACAGGGACATAGGGGGGATATCACCACAGAGGGGAGGACAATACAGATCACAGGGACATAGGGGGATATCACCACAGAGGGGAGGACAACAAGGAGCAGAATGGCCAAGAGGGGATGTCACCACAGAGGGGAGGACAACAAGGAGCAGAATGGCCAAGAGGGGATGTCACCACAGAGGGGAGGACATTACAGATCACAGGGACATAGGGGGATGTCACCACAGAGGGGAGGACAACAAGGAGCTGAATGGCCAAGAGGGGATATCACCACAGAGGGGAGGACAATACAGATCACAGGGACATAGGGGGGATGTCACCACAGAGGGGAGGACAACAAGGAGCAGAATGGCCAAGAGGGGATGTCACCACAGAGGGGAGGACATTACAGATCACAGAGACATAGGGGGGATGTCACCACAGAGGGGAGGACAACAAGGAGCAGAATGGCCAAGAGGGGATGTCACCACAGAGGGGAGGACAACAAGGAGCAGAATGGCCAAGAGGGGATGTCACCACAGAGGGGAGGACAACAAGGAGCAGAATGGCCAAGAGGGGATGTCACCACAGAGGGGAGGACAATACAGATCACAGGGACATAGGGGGGATGTCACCATGTGTAGAATCAGGGGATGACATTATGGAGTATAAAATCACTGACGACACAGACCGATTTTTAAATTTTTTTTGCATAATCAGTACTTTGAACAATGGTGTAGTGGAAGTGAAAGTCTTTTATTTATTGATACACTACAAATGGCTAATATCCCTTATATCTAATTTTATAGCCATAATATATCATCCACCATGCCATCCTGTATTATTCCCGGTTGCTGCAACACATGGAAAAACAAAGACCATCATGTTATTATGCATGTTTTCCCCAAAGACAAACAATTGATACGTCGTTGGCTAATGCAAGCGCCCCAGTATTTTGAAGATTTGGATGATTGGGTAGAAAAAATTCATAAAGGAAAAGAGACGGACCACTATCGACTATGTTCACGTCACTTCGATTATTTTGCATATCAGGATGGAGGTACAAGGAAAAAACTCTGTGCACATGCATTACCAACCATATTTCCCGACAAAAATAGAATGCAAAATGAAATCAAAAGTTGTGTTTCTCATAATCTTGCATTGGAAACTGATACTGACCATGGCTCTAAAAGACCACGTAAACGTAAAAGAGTATCTGAACCAGAAAGCAATAACAAGTCTTCTGATACCTCTACATCAACAAGTAACATAGTGTTAGATGCACTATTACTTGGGGACACTATATATGTCCAGATGCCCAACATTGCCAGTCCCTCGGCTGTAGCTGATCCAAATTTCAACAAAAACAAGACAAAAAAGGATAAATCAACAAACACAGACCTATCATGGTATGAGGACAAAAAACTTTTTGTTACTGCCTCTTCTATGACTACTAAGAAAAACTGTGGGACACAAACACTAAAACAAAAAAAAAAAATTGCGGAACCATGTGTAAGTTGATGAAAGATCCTCCGAAATACCAAAAAAAAAGCCCCCCACCCAAAAAAAAGGTAATGTTGAAATCATAACCTCTTTAGAGGGTCTTTTCAAACAGGATTGTGACAGAACAAAAGACAGCGGATCAAGCCAAAATTTAGATAATAGAATTGAAGTTGTCGATCTTGAATTAGCTATTGAACAAAGTATTGATTTTGAGAATGAAGGGATATCCGCTTCTAATTTAGAAAATTCAATTTTTCAAATACCATATGCATCTACCCCCACAAAGAGTTTTCAAAATCAAGACAAACCAGTTATTGCTTCCACCCCAATGAGTTTGTGTGGCACACCACAATGTTCGCTGATTCACAATTGTTCTCCAGTACCAAAAATGCGATCCGCTGTTTCCAAAAAACTGGATTGGATGGAGGTAGGAGAGAACTTTGACCAAAACAATATATTAGAAAACTATGATGATTCATTTGCATTGCCACAGGAGGATTCTGATATAGAGGAGGACGAAACTTTGAGTGACCTTTCTGAAAACAGCGATGATGATGAAACAGACTATTTCACAGCAAATACTAGGATTGACAGTATGGATCCAATATTATCTGAGCTTGAGAATGATCCAAAAGAGCCTAAATTCATTGTTTATTACAGTTGTTTGAAGCAGTTGATTTTTATGATTCCATGCCAGTACCGTAAGTCCTGCGGTGAAAAACTAACGCACATTGGTATTCGACATTCTGGTTCATCTATATATGTTGATGTGATGTGCTCAAAAGGTCACCACAAATACCTATGGACTAGTCAGCCCCTTGTTAATCGTGGACCTGCTGGAAACTTACTGATCTCCAGTGGTATTTTGCTCAGTGGTAACCATTTTCTGAAAATAAAAACATTTTTTGCAATTGTAAACATTTTCTGTATCTCAAAATCTACACACTACAGACATCAGCGAAAATACTTGTTTCCAACAATTCATTACCATTGGAAAAAAGAAAGACAGAGTGTCATCTCCTCAATTGGCCAACAAGCAGTATGCCTAGCGGGTGATGGGCAATCAGATAGCCCCGGATTTTCGGCAAAATACTGCGTCTACACCATGTTAGACACAGAAACTACCAAAATAGTAGACTTTACAGTTGAACAAATTGTTCCCGCTACAAACTCTGTCAGCTTGGAAAAAATCGCTTTCAAGAAAACATTGGATAGAATTTTATCATCCAGCGTAAAAGTCAAAATCATTACCACCGACAGACATTTAGCAATTTGAAAAATTGTAAAGGAAGATTATCCTCACATCAAACATCAGTTTGACGTATGGCATATGGCGAAATCGGTTGGCCAAAAATTACTGGCTGCATCCAAATCAAGAAACTGTGAGAAAATTTCGCCGTGGATACAATCAATAAAAAACCATCTATGGTGGTGTGCCCGAAATTGTAATGAAGATCCATTGGATCTGGTGGCACGTTGGAAGTCCATCTGTTATCATGTTGTCAATGTACACGAATGGAATGATGACGGGCCATATTGTAAGTGTCATCATCTAAATGAACAACCACACACTAAATGGTTAGTTGAAGATTCGTCTGCATTTGCCAAATTAAAAGCTATTATACTCAATCAAACAATCCTACGCAATTTGGAACACTTATATTTCTTCTGTCACACTGGAGAGTTGGAAGTTTTTCATGCAAGCGTCCTAAAATACAGACCCAAGCGTGTACATTTTTATTTTGATGGAATGGTGCCACGCACCACTTTGGCTGTTCTAGATCACAATAGAAATATTTACAGAGTTCAACTAGCGTTACAAAATTTTGAAAACAGCAATGAAGAAGCAAGAAAAAAAAAGTTTCGCATTGAGTATTCAAAAGCCCGTAAGGCTTGGGTGGTCAAGACACTATATGAACCTCGTTCAAACCAATTCCTGAAAGAAATTCTGAGTGACATATTTCTTTACGCAGAAAAGAAGATTGACAGTGATTGGGAGTCAACTAGAACATCTCTACCCAAAAATATAGCACCTATTGAAAAACCCTCATCTAAGGATATGATTGAAAAATATATTTCAAGATTTGGAAGACCATAAGGCATGGTGGTTTGAGGCTCTTTATTGGACATGAACCAGAATTTGTTTTTGTTGTGCAATTACCATATTCTATTGATTAGGGATAAAAATGTAATCATTCTTAAAAAAAACATTTATTCATAAATTTTCTGTACTGTTACAGATAGTTGGTACAAGAATTAAAACACTAAGATCGAAATCCAGTTTTACTTTATTTCTCTTTATTATTAGAATTATTATCATATGTGCTCTGATAACATATTCTGTAGAGTTATAGTTTTATTACCTTGGGTTGAATACAACATGTAAACATTTATTTTATGTAAGCAGAAAAAGTTATTGCATTTCTTTACACAGACATTTATTATAGACATCTTCAAACTAAAGTAACTTTTAATAAAATGAGATTCCTGTAAGGCCTCTTTCACACTTGTGTTGTGAAGATCCGGCGTGCACTTCTGTCGCCGGAATGCACGCCGGATCCGGCACAACGCAAGTGAACTGAAAGCATTTGAAGACTGATCAGTCTTCAAACTGCTTTCAGTGTTACTATGGCAGCCAGGACGCTACTAGCGTCCTGGTTGCCATAGTAGCAGTGGGGAGCGGGGGAGCGGCATACTTCCATTCCGTGCGGCTCCTGGGGCGCTCCTCAATGATGTCAGAGCGCCCCGCGCGCATGGATCACGTGATCCATGCTATCACGTGATCTATGCACTGGGGCGCCCTGACGTCATCCTGGAGCGTCCCGGGAGCCACACGGAATGTAAGTATGCCGCTCCCCCGCTCCCCCTACTCTTTACTATGGCAACCAGGACTTTAGCGTCCTGGCTGCCATAGTAACCATTGCCAAAAAGCTAAACGTCGGATCCAGCGATGCGCGGAAACGACGTTTAGCTAAAGGCCGGATCCGGACTAATGCCCTTCAATGGGCATTAATTCCGGATCCGGCGTTACGGCATGTCTTCTGGATTTTTGGACGGAGACAAATCCGCAGCATGCTGCGCTTTTGTCAACGTCCAAAAAACGTTGACATACTGAACGGAAGACATCCTGATGCATCCTGAACGGATTTCTCTCCATTCAGGATGCATGGGGATAATCCTGATCAGTAGCTTTCCATCCTAGAGACCCGAGGACGGATCTCTAGGACGGAAAGCTAAAACGCTAGTGTGAAAGAGGCCTAAGATGGATAAGTTTTCTAGATGTCCCAATAAAAATATTTTTTTTTTTCCGATGGTTAGGTAATCAACTTCTTTGTCTAAAATTTTTATGATAACTGTTTATGTGGAACTTTTTTAGAAATATTTTAGTTTTTGGAACCTTGGATGTTGGTTGTGAAACTCTCTCTTATTTCTTGGTTGGCCCCTGCTGAGGTCATGGGCACAAGTTTTTATTTTCAAAATCGCCCCTGGTAATCCAATCCAGGCAACAATTATTCTCACATGCGTTCTTTTCTTGCATAAGGCTGGAACTTGTGTTTTGTCTGGGGAGTGACTTACCTCTCACAGTCATTCCACATGTCCCTGTCTCATATAAGATATCCCCTCTTGTGAGAACTATATGTGATTGGACCAGATAAACAGGGGCAATTTTGAAAAACAAAACTTGTGACTATTACCTCAGCGGGGGTCTACCTGGAAAGTATTGGGATTTTCTCACTATGTACATCCAAAGTCAAAAGTATTCTTTATTTAGAAATAATATCAATTGTACATACTGCTAATAACACGGTAAAACCTCTATGTGATGTAATTAATAGTAACAGGTATCTAAAAATTTAAATCCAAATCAGAGTGGGTTAGTGGCATATCTTGATAATATTGAAAACCAGTGTAAGAACCGTTTGGATCAGGGAAGTTTGCTCGAATTTGTAACACTACGCAAGTTGGTATCGGTCTCCGATTATGTTTACCTAGTGGGCCATGTACCCACATTGTAAATGCTCGATATGCAGCTAGCCGCAGACATCTGTATGTAAAAAAAAAATAATATAGAGATGGTTAAAATGATTTCCTTTTTGTTTTGCAATTTTTTTTTTTAAGGGGTTATCCCATCATTGACAATGGGGGCATGTCGGGAGGCGCTGCAGCCCTCCATTCATTTCTATGGGGCCGCCAAAAATAGCCGAGCGCTGGCTTGGCTATTTCCTGCAGCTCCATAGAAGTGAATTGGAGCACACCACGCATGCCCGTCCCAGGCTCCCATTAACCGCTATGGCGGAGGCAGGGAGAAGCGCTGGGTGGTGGACGGACCCCAGGAAATCTGGGATCCTCCAGCTGTGTTATCTCCACGCTGCGTTGTCGATATAGGTGCGGATCCCAGCGTTGGGAACCGCATCTATGAGACGATGGGGGCATATCGTTCCGATATGTCCCCATTGTCAATGACGGTATAAACCCCTATTTCTTTTTCAAAATACCCATGAAACATAATTTCATGTATTTATAATAATAAAAATGAGTCATATCATTTGGCAATGCAGCACTAAAGTATGTATATATATATATATATATATATGTATATGTATATACTAACCTTGGATTTTCAATGTCGAAAGCTCGACCCGTGGTAATTTGCATAGTAGTAAGAAGATGAATAATTTCATCCCTGTCTTGACAGACATCCTTGAAAGATGGATGTTTACATATGCATGTAATTTCAGTAGAGACGAAACTTTCCAAGGCATAGATCTCGGAGCAACATAAACAATCATTCACAGATTTCATTATTTCACAACCGCCGCAAGTACACCAGTCCAATTGTTGCACTCTTTTATCTGGGTCTTGTTCTGCGATAACAGAATACTCCTCCGGGGACCATACTGGGTCGGTCTGAAAACAGTAGTCTTCTCCGGGGTTAGCTTTCTTCGTTTTGTTTCTTAGACGCTCAATTAGCCTAATCATGTCCTATGGAAACCAAAAAATGAAATAAAAAATAAAATAATTTTTCATGTAATAATTTCAAAAGAATGTTCATAATTTTTTTTTACTTGATCAATACCTCATCTTCTTGAAATTTTTCCTCATCAAGACTTTCATTGAGCCAACTTTGATCACTCTGTAAAATCTGAAATAAAAAAAAAATGTTTGGTGATTGTCTGGAAAGAATATGTGATAAGTAATATTTTATCATTATTATAAAGTATAAATTAATTATATATTTTAAAAATTAAAAATTTCTACCCCTAAAAGGACTTTATAGAATATATAGAAAGAGTTCGTTATAGACATTGTAGTAATAAATGGTGACAGAATTTGAACTCAAGTTTTTTTTTTTTTTTTCAAACAACCCATTGTTGGATATAGTTTTTAAAATCAGATATGTATATATCTGATATATATATATATATATATATATATATATATATATATATATATATTTTTTTTTTTTTTTATAAGAAGATAAATGATAGGAAATAGTGTTTCCAAAGTCCAAAAAATTAGCTTATGTGTAGTATAAAAATTGTACTATAAAGAATATGTTATGTTTTGGAATACTCTGTCACCCGATTTAAAATAAATAACAAATTTGATTTTTGCACCTATACATATAAAATACTTCTAAATATCAAGAAAATAGATGAATGATTACTCATACCTGCATTGATGACAGAGTTGTCTCCAATTCATGAAGTTCAGACTCGGATCTACCCTCATTGTATTCCTTGCAATGTGCCTTGGAATCATAAAAACGATAAAAAATCAATACCATCACTGTTTATGCATACATATAGATTTGCATAAAATATATATATATATTTTAATTTAAAAAAAATGCAGTACAAAGGTCTAAACCCCCATAATTCACCACACACACACCCCGGAATTTTCCCCAGACTGCGCCACAGAATAGCCCCCATAATGCCACACAGAATAGCCCCCAGACTGACCCACATAATTGTCCCCAGACTGAGACACAGATATAGCCACCAGACTGACCCATAGTATTGCCGCCATACTGCCCCACAGAATAGCCCCCAGACTGCCCCACATAATTGTACCCATACTGATACACAGTATAGCCCCCAGACTGACCCATAGTATTGCCGCCATTCTGCCCCACAAAATAGCCCCCAGACTGCCCCACATAATTGTACCCATACTGATACACAGTATAGCCCCCAGACTGACCCATAGTATTGCCGCCATACTGCCCCACAGAATAGCCCCCAGACTGACCCACAGAATTGTCCCCAGACTGACCCACATAATTGTACCCATACTTACCCGTACTGATGCACAGTATAGCCCCCAGACTGACCCATAGTATTGCCGCCATACTGTCCCACAGAATAGCCTCCAGACTGACCCATAGTATTGCCGCCATACTGCCCCACAGAATAGCCCCCAGACTGACCCACAGAATTGTCCCCAGACTGACCCACATAATTGTCCCCAGACTGACCCACAGAATAGCCCCTAGACTGACCCACAGAATTGTACCCAGAATGACCCACATAATTGTCATCAGACTGCCCCACATAATTGTCCCCAGACTGAGACACAGTATAGCCCCCAGACTGACCCATAGTATTGCCGCCATACTGCCCCACAGAATAGCCCCCAGACTGACCCACAGAATTGTCCCCAGACTGACCCACATAATTGTACCCGGACTGACCCACATAATTGTCCCCAGACTGACCCACATAATTGTCCCCAGACTGAGACACAGTATAGCCCCCAGACTGACCAATAGTATTTCCGCCATACTGCCCCACAGAATTGTCCCCAGACTGACCCACATAATTGTCACCAGACTGTCCCACATAATTGTACCCATACTGATACACAGTATAGCCCCCAGACTGACCCATAGTATTGCCGCCATACTGCCCCACAGAATAGCCCCCAGACTGACCCATAGTATTGCCGCCATACTGCCCCACAGAATAGCCCCCAGACTGACCCACAGAATTGTCCCCAGACTGACCCACAGAATTGTCCCCAGACTGACCCACAGAATAGCCCCCAGACTGACCCACAGAATTGTACCCAGAATGACCCACATAATTGTCATCAGACTGACCCACATAATTGTCCCCAGACTGAGACACAGAATAGCCCCCAGACTGATCCATAGTATTGCCGCCATACTGCCCCACAGAATAGCCCCCATACTGCGCCACAGAATTGTCCCCAGACTGACCCACATAATTGTCACCAGACTGTCCCACATAATTGTACCCAGACTGAGACACAAAATAGCCCCCAGACTGACCCATAGTATTGCCGCCATACTGCCCCACAGAATAGCCCCCATACTGCGCCACAGAATTTTCCCCAGACTGACCCACATAATTGTCACCAGACTGACCCACATAATTGTCCCCAGACTGACCCACATAATTGTCCCCAGACTGACCCACATAATTGTCCCCAGACTGAGACACAGAATAGCCCCCAGACTGACCCATAGTATTGCCGCCATACTGCCCCACAGAATAGCCCCCAGACTGACCCACAGAATAGCCCCCATACTGCGCCACAGAATTGTCCCCAGACTGACCCACATAATTGTACCCAGACTGACCCACATAATTGTACCCAGACTGAGACACAAAATAGCCCCCAGACTGAGCCATAGTATTGGTGCCATACTGCCCCACAGAATAGCCCCCAGACTGACCCATAGTATTGCCCCCATACTGCGCCACAGAATTGTACCCAGACTGACCCACATAATTGTCCCCAGACTGAGACACAGAATAGCCCCCAGACTGACCCATAGTATTGCTGCCATACTGCCCCACAGAATAGCCCCCAGACTGACCCACATAATTGTCCCCAGACTGAGACACAGAATAGCCCCCAGGCTGACCCATAGTATTGGTGCCATACTGCCCCACAGAATAGCCCCCAGACTGACCCATAGTATTGCCCCCATACTGCGCCACATAATTGTCCCAAGACTGACCCACAGAATAGCCCCCATTACGCCCCAGATAATTGTCCCCAGACTGCGCCACAGAATTGTCACCAGACTGACCCACATAGTTGTCTGCACACAGCCACCAGAATTGTCCCCAGATTGCCACCATACTGCATCCACAATTATCCACCTTACTTGTACCACACTGACCGCATAATTGTGCACACACTGGCCCAATAATTACGTTTTCAATAAGGATATATGTGATCGATCTTACCATAGCGATCGGGGAGCATGAAGGGAGGAGAAAGGGAGGACAGGATGAGATGCTTGCTGGCAGGAGGTAGAGCTGACACGGGAGCGTGCACGCAGGCTGGGTAGGCAGAGTCAGCGGAGCTGCAGAGCGCAGTTTCTGCTGTCAGTCAATACAGAGGACAACGCCCCATGAATGAGCGGGATGAAGAGCGGGAAAACGATGCGACGGCCTGAAAATTGAAAGGTGGGATAACCCCTTTAAGGGAATCTGTCCTGTCATTGTCATCAAAATAAGTAACAGCACTGCCCCACAGAAGATTGCACACTCATTCCATACATACTTGTGTGTATTTTGTGTCTTTATTCCATGTCTTGGAAAAGAGCTTTTTTTCTTCTGAAAAACAGCTCCCAAGTCCTGAGCTGGGTGGGCTTTGCTGTTCCAATTACCCAGAGCAAGGCAAAGCCCGCCTAGCTGGGAACTTGGAAGCCATTTTTCAGCAGAATAAAAGCACTTTTCCTACATATCAAATAAAGGCACAAAATACACACAGGTATTGTGTGTATTAGACTAGCAGATTGTCTGCCAGATCTTCGCTAGTGATCGTATCGTACTGCTGCCGATTACCCGATGAACGAGGAAATGCTTGTTCATTGGACAATTGGAATCTTTCAACTGGCTGAAAAATCATCATTTGCCGGTGGCAGATCATGCTTTCTAATCACCATTAGCTGCCAGCGAACAACTAGTCAGTATGGGACGAGTGATGGCATTAGCGATCACTCCTCCCCATATGTAATAGCAGTGGTCTCCTCCACTAACAAACAGGCAATTGTCATGACGGAACGTTTAGCTCTCGACAATCGCATGCATGATTGATGTATGTAATACAGAGTGATGCTTGAAATACATTTTCAATCTTCAGTGTGGCAATGCTGTTACCCTCAGTTCACACTTGCGCGTTTTACAGCGCGTTCGAACGTCTCCTGTAAGGGTCTGGCATGGGCATGGAGATCAAAGACTTGTTTTTGCTGGACCTTATCTATTCTGGAGTATACTATTTCTTTGACAACCTCTAGGTGCCGCTGATGCTCCTTCACCCATTAGGTTTGGGGAAGAGGTTGCTTGGAGTCTGGCACAGGGATATCAAGGGCACTGTCCACAGGCAGGTGGCCATAGCATCCAAACATGAGGTAATAGGGAGTGCACCCAGAACAATGAGTTGTATTATTGTACAGGTACACAAGTTCAGGGAGAAGCAATGGCCAGTCAGCCATTTTGTGAAGTGGAACGGTATGTTAATGAGTGTCTAATTAATTTTTTTGAGGGTGGTAAGGTGTAGTGCTCAGGTTTTTGCCATCGTATAGAGCTCAAAGTTCAAAGAACAACTTGGACTTCATGACACCAATATGGCAAAAAGAAGCTCTTCTGAAATTCAGCCGCCGTAGTTTTAGCAGTAAGGTCAGAAAGTACAAACTTGGCAATGATCTATGATAGTCATGGCGTACTTAAACCGGATCTGCAGTGTTCTAGTTTCATGTGATCGATGGCCATGATTTCTAACATAGTAACAAAGTAACATAGCTTATAAGGCTGAAAAAAGACATCTGTCCATCCAGTTCAGCCTGTTATCCTGCAAGTTGATCCAGAGGAAGTCAAAAAAGCCCCTATGAGGTAGAAGTCAATTTACCCCACTTTAGGGGAAAAAAAATTCCTTCCCGACTCAGGCAATCAGAATAACTCCCTGGATCAACGACCCCCCTCCAGTAGCTATAGCTTTTAATATTATTACACTCCAGACATACATCCAGGCCCCTCTTGAACTCTTTTAGTGAACTCACCATCACCACCTCCTCAGGCAGAGAGTTCGATAGTCTCACTGCTCTTACCGTAAAGAATCCTCTTCTATGTGTACAAACCTTCTTTCCTCCAGACGCAGAGGATATCCCCTCGTCACAGTACAGGGGATAAATAGATGATGGGAGAGATCTCTGTACTGACCCCTGATATATTTATACATAGTTATTAGATCTCCTCTGAGTCATCTTTTTTCTAAAGTTAATAACCCTAATTTCGATAATCTTTCTGGGTACTGTAGTCCATCCATTCCAGGTAATACTTTAGTTACCCTCCTCTGAACCATCTCCAGCTCTGCTATGTCTGCCTTGTTCACAGGAGCCCAGAACTGTACACAGTACTCCATGTGTGGTCTGACTAGTGATGTGTAAAGTGGTAGGACTATGTTCTCATCACGGGCGTCTATGCCCCTTTTGATGCAACCCATTATCTTATTGGCCTTGGCAGCACTGACACTGGTTTCTACAATTTAGTTTGCTGTTTACTAAAATTCTTAGGTCCTTTTCAATGTCGGTGTTACCCAGTGTTTTATCATTTAGTATGTACTGGTGACTTGCATTATTCCCTAAAGGGCTTTAACTCACTATTGAGTGTAGAGGGGCTCGCTGTTTATATTTCTCCCTTCTAGTCACAGCACAGGTCGGGCACTTATGGCACCAGGTTTCCCTGTCAGGCATAATGCTAATCTAGTAAAAGCGCTGCCTAATGGTGTCTCCAGTCATTTGCGTTCCAAAATGCCCGGACCTGTTATGATACATGTTCATCACCAATTTGTCTTCTCTGTGGGGCACTGCTATCTGATGGCGCTCATAGGTGACAGGGTTAAGCGTCCTTCAGAGGAGTAGACCTTTTTTCAGAAAATGTTTTTTCCCCTCTCGCCAGAGACAAACCAATTCCGGGTCATCCCTCTTCTTCTGGATCCTCTCAGGTAGTCGTCCGCTGGAAAAGTAGTCAAGCAGCATCCCCGATTATACTCTCTGCTTGATAGCTGAGCCACAGTTCCTTCTGTATTGGTGGTGTAAGGTCCTAGAGAGAGCATGGCTCCAGAGGTCTTAGGCCTGTGGTGCTGGTTGCCATGCTAAGCAAACTGGGAATAGAATACAGGTGTCTCTACATCTTCCTACTGTTCTTCTGCAGAAACAAATTCTTTTTGAGCAAGGCTTTAGCTTTGTCATTAGTCTTGCCTGCCCAGTATGTGATGGAGAAATTGAAGTTTGCAAGTCTAGTGTAACAGTGGCTGCTTACCGCTGGTGTTCTCTTATTCATCGCCATGGTCCTGGGCTCCATGTTTGGGTCAACACTGTCCTCCATGGCTGCCTCCATTATTGTCCGTGTCCAGCCGCATTGCAGGGCAGATAACGGGGGTGATCAGCTGCCGGCGTCTCTCTATTCATCACCGCAATCCTGAGCTCTGTCCTTGCAGGTGCCAGTCTCCCTGAACACCATCACCACAGTTTCCTTCCAGCCCTGGGCACAACATGCCTTCCAGCCTGTTCCCTATAGCACTGTTCCCTGTTTAAGGGCCACCGTGCATCACTTCCTGTGATTTAGGGGTTAAGCACATATGACCTGTGCTGACCTTCTGACCAATCCCAGCCTTCCTGCACCTATATAAGTGGTCCAGCCCTCTTCCCAGGTGCCTGAACGTCAAAGGTCCTTGTGTCCTGCTAAGGTTGCTTTCGTATTCTGGTTTCTCTTTGGAAAGTATAAATATTTTTGCTTTCGTACGTGATTGTGTTCCTGAACTTCTTACCCGTGCTTGTCTTTTGGATTCCACTACCTGTCTGATCTTTGCCTGCTCCATCTCTACTCTGCTGTTACTGACCCGGATTGACATGTACCTTTGCCGCTTACCCTGACCCACTGCTTGTACGACTTTGCCTCTGCCTTATCCTCTGGTCCTGCACTGTTGTTCCTTGTTACAACTCGGCCTGTAGACTATGACCATATCTCTGGTACCTTGCACTGGTAAGTAACCCCTGATCCACCTGGGCCAGCTGCTTTGTGTGCCAACCAGGGGCTGACTGGCAACTTTTGGCCCAGGGGGCAAGTAACACCCAGAGGCCCACTGAGCCCCCCTCTACTTCCTGATTCGCTGTCACAAGAGGCTGGGCGGGGAGCTGCGGGAGGAGAGCACAGCCTCCTTTGACAGCATTGACAGCTATCTCCGCCCCCACACCTCCGCTCTCCTGATCTGTCACAGGAGGCTGAGCATTGTGGAGAGGATAGATGTTGGCCACTCACATCAGCTATAGCCCCCTTATGTGCCAGTAGCGGTCCCCCTTAAGTGCCAGTAGCGGTCCCCCTTAAGTGCCAGTAGCGGTCCCCTTAAGTGCCAGTAGCGGTCCCCTTAAGTGCCAGTAGCGGTCCCCTTATGTGCCAGTAGCCGTCCCCCTTATGTGCCAGTAGCCGTCCCCTTATGTGCCAGTAGATCCCCCTTATCTTATGTGCCAGTAGATTCCCCCTTTATCTTATGTGCCAGTAGATTCCCGTAGATTCCCCTTTATCTTATGTGCCAGTAGATTCCCCCTTATCTTATGTGTTAGTAGATTCCCCTTTATCTTATGTGCCAGTAGATTCCCCCTTTATCTTATGTTCCAGTAGCTGTCCCCTTATGTTCCAGTAGCCGTCCCCTTATGTTCCAGTAGCCGTCCCCTTATGTTCCAGTAGCTGTCCCCTTATGTGCCAGTAGCCGTCCCCTTATGTGCCAGTAGCCGTCCCCTTATGTGCCAGTAGATCCCCCTTATCTTATGTGCCAGTAGATTCCCCCTTTATCTTATGTGCCAGTAGATTCCCCCTTATCTTATGTGCCAGTAGATTCCCCCTTATCTTATGTGCCAGTAGATTCCCCTTATCTTATGTGCCAGTAGATTCCCCTTTATCTTATGTGCCAGTAGATTCCCTGTAGATTCCCCCTTTATCTTATGTGCCAGTAAATTCCCCCTTATCTTATGTGTTAGTAGATTCCCCCTTTATCTTATGTGCCAGTAGATTCCCCCTTTATCTTATGTTCCAGTAGCCGTCCCCTTATGTTCCAGTAGCCGTCCCCTTATGTTCCAGTAGCCGTCCCCTTATGTTCCAGTAGCCGTCCCCTTATGTGCCAGTAGCCGTCCCCTTATGTGCCAGTAGCCGTCCCCTATATGTGCCAGTAGCCATCCCCTTATGTGCCAGTAGCCGTCCCCTTATGTGCCAGTAGCCGTCCCCTTATGTGCCAGTAGCTGTCCCTCTTATGTGCCAGTAGCCATCCCCTTATGTGCCAGTAGCCCTCTTATGTGCCAGTAGCACCCCTTGTGCCAGTAGTCCCCTTATGTGCCAGTAGCCCTCCTTATGTGCCAGTCGCCCTCCTTATGTGCCAGTAGATTACCCCCTTTATCTTATGTGCCAGTAGATTCCCCCCTTATCTTATGTGCCAGTAGATCTCCCCTTATCTTATGTGCCAGTAGATTCCCCCTTTATCTTATGTGCCAGTAGATTCCCCCCTTATCTTATGTGCCAGTAGATTCCCCCTTATCTTATGTGACAGTAGATTCCCCCTTTATCTTATGTGCCAGTAGATTCCCCCTTATCTTATGTGCCAGTAGATTCCCCCCTTATCTTATGTGCCAGTAGATTCCCCCCTTTATCTTATGTGCCAGTAGATTCCCCCTTATCTTATGTGCCAGTAGATTCCCCTTTATCTTATGTGCCAGTAGATTCCCCCTTTATCTTATGTGCCAGTAGATTCCTCCTTGTCTTATGTGCCAGTAGATTCCTCCCCCTTTATCTTATGTGCCAGTAGATTCTTCCCCCTTTATCTTATGTGCCAGTAGATTCCCCCCTTATCTTATGTGCCAGTAGATCCCTCCCCTTTATCTTATGTGCCAGTAGATTCCCCCTTTATCTTATGTGCCAGTAGATTCCTCCCCTTATCTTATGTGCCAGTAGCCCCAAAAACACAAAAACAAACAAACAAACATACAAATAACAGTTATACTTACCTCCAGCGATGCGATGCAGGCCTCTTCTGGCCTGTGTCCCTTGCTGTACCGCTCCGGCGGCGCGATGACGCCATCGCACCGCCTGCACCAGCCTCTGATAGGCTGCCGGCCCAGTGCTGGCAGCCTATCAGAGGAACAGGGAGGGACACGCCTCTCCTGCTCTGCCGCAGCACAGCCATCTGTATCGCCGTCCTGAGGACGGCGATACAGATGACTATGGAGATGAACGCTTCCACAGTGGAAGCGTTCATCTCCCTGTGCCCTGCCGCCGGCCGCCCCCACTTGTCACCAGGGCCGCGGCAGGGCACATGCACTACAGAGGGGCCCGTTTACAAAGGCAACAGAGGGGCCCGGGGGGCAATTGCCCCCCTGCCCCCCGGCCCAGTCCGCCCCTGGTGCCAACCAACCTCAAGAGGTATTGATCTGGTGTTCTCCTTGGGAAAGTCTCTCCCTACCATCAGGGGTACTGTGAAGAACCAGGGGTTCACTTAGACAATGCCCTTAGAGGAAGTTGGTCACATTGCACATTGGGTCTGCACCCACTGGTTCCTGACACCTAGAAGCCTATCTTTTCTCCAGGGCTCACAGAGGTGCAGTGTTTAAGTGAGCCAGCAGGTTATTATCGGTATAAACCTGGAAGGTTGTGGCAACCAAATAGTCCTTAAACGTCTCTGGTATGGCCCACACCAAGGCCAAGAACTCTAGTTTAAAAGAGCTATAATTTTGGTTACTTCACTTCAGATCCCGCAGGGATCTGCTGGTGTAGGCAATGATTCTCCTAGTCCCAGCTTGCACCTGAGACAGTACGGCTCCTAAGCCTTTTTTACTGGTTTCTGTATAGAGACAGAATGGCTAGTCAGAGTCTGGATAACCCAGGATTGGTGATTCTAGGTTTTTTCTTGAGTAGCTAAAAAGCGGCTTCTTTCTCCTCACTCCACTCAACTGGTATTTTAGCATCTTGACAGTTTTTAGGGTGACCCTTCAAGAGCTCCTGGAGAGGTTCTGCAATTTGTGTGAACTGCGGTATAAACCTCCTGTAATAACTCGCAAAACCAACAAAGCTCTTGATCTGTTTGACCGTCTTTTTAGTGGGCCAGCTTTGTACAGCAGCTATTTTATCAGGGTCTAGCTTCACGCCTTCAGCACTCACAACATGGCCCAAATACTTTACTTGTAGCGTCAAAAGGTGACACTTTGGAAGGCTATATCTTTAGCCTATTTTGTGCAAGTCTGGAATACTTTGGCCTGATGCTGCAAGTGCTCCTTATAGGTGTTTTCTTCATAGGAATAGATGATTACATCATCCAGATATAGTAAGACAGTTTTGAGGTTCTTGGGCCTAAGACATCTTTCCATCAGCCTCTGGAAGGTTCCCGGGGCATTGCCAAGCCCAAACAACATGTAATTCAACTCAGTCTGGCCCATTGGGATAGTGAAGGCCGTCTTCTCCTAATCCTCAAGTGCCATGGGGACCTGAGTTGCTGGTTACAATGTTGAAATGTAGGCAGCTGATCCCAGGGCTGTAAGGGACTCATCAATACCTGGCAGTATGTACACATCTTTATGCGTGATATCATTGATCTTGTGGTAAGCTACATAGGAAGGGATGGTCACATCCTCTTTTTTCACCAGTACCAGAGTTGCAACCGAGGGACTGTGGCTATCCTGGATGACGTTCACTTCCTTCATATCCTGTATCATCTTTTTCACCTGATACATGGCTGGAGGCATGGCTCTGTATTTTTCTTTGATGGGAGGATGAGTGCCTGTTGGTATGTTGTGCTGTATATGGTTGGCTTTACCATAATCCATGGAGTCTTTGCAGAAAGTTTGGTGGTGTTTCCTTGTCACACCAAGCACACCTTCAACCAGTTCAGCAATGGTTGTGTTGTCTCCAACATGCAGTTTGGCCCAGGAGGGCTGGTCAGGAGGGTCTGTGGCTGGATTTGCTGCTTGGAGTGACTGTTGTGAAGCAATGGCAGGGGTGTTTACGATGTCCTGAAGATTAACTTGGAGCAGATGGGGAACGGAGTAGTGCGTCTTCAACTCCACAGGTTGATCGCTTAGGCACCCTCCCTTGAGACATGTGACCAGGCTCCTAGCTGCCAGAACATGGGGAAGGTCTCCCAAATACAATGGCTCCACTAAGGCCTGATAATCCTGGCCTTGTATACCTATAATGGCATGACACCCTAACAAATTCTTTGCTCCAGGCTGCAGCGTGGCAGGTTGAACATCCCTGATGCAGGCACGGCATATTTCTCCTTTTTGATTGCCCAACCTCTTTTGGACAGATAACACCTTGATGGTCTGGTGAATGACTCTCTGTCATTATCTTGCACCCGGATTAAAATGAACCCTTGCCATGAGAGCTTGATGTCTCCAATATGCAGGGTAGGCATCTAATACCCATGTACGGGCACGGGTTTTCCATTGCTGCTAATGATATTTTACTAGTATTCAGTGGACTGAGTCAGCGGAGCCCCTTTCCCATTTTCAAACGCTGCTTGGCAGATAGTTGTCATCTGGGACCTGGTGTTTAATAAAGGTTTTTTGGGGGATTTTAGTATTGATGACTTATGCTCAGAATAGGTTATCAATATCAGATTGGTGGAGTCCTACACCCCACAAGCCCACTGATGAGCTGGTTGAAAAGAAGGCTGCGCTCACACAGAGTTTATCTGTTCACTGTAGACATTGCAGCAGGAAAATAATGAGGCATGAGGGTTTGAAGATGAAAGATAAGGTTGAACATAGACCCCAACGGCTGCAGATTTTCTCCTAAATGAAAATAAAATACTGCTTAATACAATGGAAACACTATACTCACCACTTCTGGTGCTTCCTTGGGTCCTTGCTTAGTCCAATGTCCTCCTGTAATAATGTCTCCTCACATGTGAAGAATCAGTCAGGGGACGGGGTGTAGTATCTATAATTTTAGTTGTATGAACAGCGCTGTATGTGGATTTACAAGTAGAAAATCCACAGCGTATTATAATGCCAGTAATGTGAATTAGATTATTACATAAATATGCTGTGTATATTTTCCAAGCGGAATATGACCTGCAGTGCATATTATTAAAGCATGCAGGGACGTGCCCACATAGGGCTCAAAGGGGGCTTGAGCCCCTGCCACCTTCTGCCCCTGCCCTTTTAATGCCCTTATTTTTTTTTTTTGTTTTGATGTTGTCCCCCAAGGCAAGCAGCATGCCACTGACTGGTTGGGCACTTTATTTTCTCAATTTCGCTGCAAGTGTCGGGCACCCGCCCAGCCTGCGTGCCGGGCCGGGCCCATGCGGCGCAGGAGCACCCGCAGCAGTATTTAGCCAGAGCTGCAGTCCAGTCAGGGTCAAGTCACGTGGGGCTGTAAGTACTGTGCCACTTCTGCGTCTGCCAGACTGCCACTGACTGTTCACTGTGCCATCAAGGAGGGGTCGGGCGGGGAGAAATGTTCAATGGGGGAGAAGGAGATGTGCTGCTGTCAGGCCCAGGCCCATGGAGGGGGAAAATGTACCATTGTTGGGCCATGGTGGTGGGGGGATGGATTGGAAGATGTGCTGCTGCCAGGCCCAGGCCCATGGAGGTGGAAAATCTGCCATTATTGGGCCCTGGGGGGTTCAAAGATGTGCTGCTG
This sequence comes from Bufotes viridis, assembly GCA_033119425.1. Lineage (NCBI taxonomy): Eukaryota > Metazoa > Chordata > Amphibia > Anura > Bufonidae > Bufotes > Bufotes viridis. The sequence continues at coordinate 172,071,994 of CM065589.1, forward strand.
CCAGGCCCATGGGCCATCACAGTGTCATCCACAGATCCCCCATACCAGTGCCATCCACAGATCCCCCTCCCCATAACAGTGCCATCCACAGATCCCCCATGACCGTGCCATCAAACAGATCCTCCATAACAGTGTGCCATCCACAGATCCCACCCATAACAGTGTGCCATCCACAGATCCCCCCCATAACAGTGTGCCATCCACAGATCCCCCCCATAACAGTGTGCCATCCACAGATCCCCCCATAACAGTGTGCCATCCACAGATCCCCCATAACAGTGTGCCATCCACAGATCCCCCATAACAGTGTGCCATCCACAGATCCCCCATAACCAGTGTGCCATCCACAGATCCCCCATAACAGTGTGCCATCCACAGATCCCCCCATAACAGTGTGCCATCCACAGGTCCCCCATAACAGTGTGCCATCCACAGGTCCCCCATAACAGTGTGCCATCCACAGATCCCCCATAACAGTGTGCCATCCACAGATCCCCCATAACAGTGTGCCATCCACAGATCCCCCATAACAGTGTGCCATCCACAGATCCCCCATAACAGTGTGCCATCCACAGGTCCCCCATAACAGTGTGCCATCCACAGATCCCCCATAACAGTGTGCCATCCACAGGTCCCCCATAACAGTGTGCCATCCACAGATCCCCCATAACAGTGTGCCATCCACAGGTCCCCCATAACAGTGTGCCATCCACAGGTCCCCCATAACAGTGTGCCATCCACAGGTCCTCCATAACAGTGTGCCATCCACAGGTGCCCCATAACAGTGTGCCATCCACAGGTCCCCCATAACAGTGTGTCATTCACAGGTCCCCCATAACAGTGTGTCATTCACAGATCCCCCACAACAGTGTCATCCACAGATCCTCCATAACAGTGCCATCCACAGATCCTCCATAACAGTGCCATCCACAGATCCTCCATAACAGTGCCATCCACAGATCCTCCATAATAGTGTCCTGCACATATCCCCCATAATAGTTTCATACACAGATTCCCCCATAACGGTGTCATCCACAGACCACCATTAGTTCAAAACCCACCAAAAGCACACCTTTTGGTTAAAAATATTTTTTTTCTTATTTTCCTCCTCAAAAACCTAGGTGCTGCTGCTGTTCACGCCCCCGTAGCCTCCCCCCCGTCCACCTGACACGCTACATTGTGCGAAATTATGACAAGTGCCCTTTTTTTTTTTTTTTACTTAAGCCCCTGCCCTTCAAAATGTCTGTGCACGTCCTGAAAGCATGTCAGTGTCTGCTGGGGAGGTGTCGTGGGTCTGTGGCGGAATTTCCTATTGAAGTCAATAAGGAAGTCAAAATAAATCCTGTTTGCGGTGGATTACCTGCAGAGCAACATGTGTAAGTTCTACAGAACAAAAACAGTGTTTAAAATAATACAGATATTATACTTACTGCCCCTGGTGCGTCGGTGGCTCCCTTGATTGGTCTCATTCCTGTCCCTGTATAACTCGTTCCCCTGCAATGAAGCCTAAAGGTGGATTTAGATGGGGTGACTAGAAGCCGATTTTAGGGACTTCACTTTAAGTGGTGATCTCTTCCACAGTATGAGGATGAGGGATGGCTATTGTGATCACTCGTCCTCATACAGCTGGATTGTTTCTGGGCAGCAGATCACTGTTTAGACATCACGATCTTCTGCCCAGAGATGATAATTTTCTTGTCTGCACGAACAATAGGTTCCCCTGATGAACAAAACGTTTCAATCCCTCACCGGTTGATCGGCTGCACCTTTAAACAGACAGTTTGTCGGGAATAAGCGTTCGTAGGAACGTTCGTTCCTGATAATTCGCGAAATATCCCAAATTCGAATATTGCCTATACTGCTCATCACTACTGATAATCTGCCCGAATATTGCCTTGTCCAAATTCACCTATATTACATTTGACAAGGCAATCTATGATGGACCCAACAGTGGCCAGGAGTCCCTTTTTGTAATATGGATATAGTCGTGACGCCAGTTGCAGTGAAGCAACAAGGGCACAGTCCCCTTTTTAGTGATACTATGGTAGATAGTGGTACCCAGGTGTAGGAATGCCAAAGCGGTGTAGGGGGGCCTAAATGTCCCTTAAGATGTTGCGCACATGTCACGGTGCTCCTACCTGGATACCCTGGAACCCCAAGGCGTTGTCGTCCGAAGGAGAGCAAATAGGGGGAATAATTGAGAGATTTTAAGAAATAAATTGAGTCCAGACTTTGTATATAGTTGAACAGTAGCTTTACTTGAATAAACGTTCATCAGAAAACAATCTTCTAACTTTGTCTTGGTTACCAGCAGGCTTTGGCATTAATGGTGGAAGGCAAACTCTTCTCTGCTACGTCTGCTGCTCTCTGGCTCTGCTGTGCTAATAGGCTGGCTATAAAACTCAGCTTCTTCTCTATGCTGTACTTCACTTTAGAGCAGGGGTCCTCAAACTACGGCCCGCGGGCCACATGCAGCCCGCCGAGGACACTGATCCGGCCCGCCGGAAGTTTTGGCAGTTTCAGCAGCTGCCCCCCCCCCCCCCGAGAATGTAGATGTAGGCAGCGGTGGCGGGGGCCGGTCACAGCAGGGGATGAACACTTCCACTGTTCAACTCCATAGTGATCTGTATCGCCGTCCTCAGGACAATGATACAGATGGCTGTGCTGTGGCAGGGGAGGGAGAGGTGTCTCCCTTCCCTGTTCCTCTGATAGGCTGCGGGCCTTGTGCCAGCAGCCTATCAGAGGCCAGTGCAGGCAGCGCGATGGCGTCACAGCGCCGCCTGGGCAGTACAGAGCGGGACACAGGCCGGAAGAGGCCTGCATCGCTTCCAAGGAGGTAAGTATGAGTGTTTTATTTATTTTATTATATCGGCTAATTTTACTGCCACATTGGACTTATTACTGGCACATTGGGGGGAATGGGGCAGCAGAGAGGAGACTGGCACATGATGGGTGTGGGGGGGAATTGGCACTTACTACTGGCACATGGGGGGGTGTCAGCAGAGGAGACTAGCACATGATGGGGAGAGAATTAGCACTTATTACTGGCACATGGGGGGATGGCAGCAGAGAGGAGACCGGCACATGATGGGAGGAGGGAATTGGCTCTTATTACTGGCACATGGGGGGGGGCAGCAGAAAGGAGACTGGCACATGATGGGGGGGGGATTGGCACTTATTACTGGCACATGGGGGGAAGTGGCAGCAGAGGAGAGACTAGCTCATGGGGGGGCAGCAGAGAGGAGACTGGCACATGATGGGGGGAGAATTGGCACTTATTACTGGCACATGGGGGGGCAGCAGAGAGGAGACTGGCACATGATGGGGGGCATCTATGGGGGCACCTTACTGGCACATTATTGGCACTCAATATAGGTGCGGGTCCCAGCGGTGGGACCCGCACCTATAAGACAATGGGGGCATATCCTAACGATATGCCCCCAATGTCCAAGATCGGAATTCCCCTTTAAACTATAGTCCGGCCCTCCAACGGTCTGAGGGACAGTGAACTGGCCTGCTGTTTGAAAAGTTTGAGGACCCCTGCTTTAGAGGCTAGTCTGTCTCTAGCTTTATCCAGGGAACACTTTCTCCTCCTGGCTCCTGAGGCTTCCAAGTTATGGCCTCTAGATCCAGCAGAGCTAAAGGTGCTCTAGCTGGTCCATACAGGGCTCGTCCAGCAGGGATGGGCTCCTGCTTCCATCCTCGGAGATGGGGTACTCTATTCTGCACTCCTAACTAGCTAAACTCCTCCCTAGAGGGAGAAAATAGTATGGAAAGAAGGTTCCATTCTAGGCAAGGTAGCTCTACCATGTATGCCGCCATCTGCTGGTGAACCAGGCACATTACACTTGAACAGGTACATAACAGATTATGACTACACATTTTGCAGTACCTGGAAATGAACACATAGGTGAGATACAGGTTAACCATAGGAGATAGAAGAGGGGTACAGAAGTGGCAATGCACCTCTGGGACATTACAAATCAGTATACTGGGTGGACAGAGGCCAGTAAGGGACCAGAGACGTGTTACCTTGGGTTCGCTGGCAGAGGTCAGCATAGTGTTTTTTAGTTTACAGCTTGGCCTTTTTTTTATAGGTGAGATATGCACCAGTTCTGCACCAAAATCCTCATGATTTCATATGGATTTTCTGCTGCAGATTTCCCTGTGGATTGTTGCAGAATTGCTGTCGACATTTTCCACCACAGTTCTGTTAGGTGTGAACTTACCCTTATTTGGCTACTGTGTGGCTCTGTCATGTGTGTCCCATACTGTATGGTTCCTCTAATCAGGTCAATGCTCAGGTGAGTGAGCAGATGCTCCAGAGTAGACTATAAGCGACAGAGAAAGGAATGATGGCCAAACTAATGGAACTCCTCACCCACTGTCCACTTCATACCAATCAGACTCAAAGGAAATCCATCAAGAAGAGCAGCCCGCTTTCTTTATCAATATCTCACACTCTTCCTAGTAAGATCCAACAGTGTTAGGCCTTATTCACACAGTCAGTGTTTGGTCAGTGCTTTTCATCAGCAATTGTGACCCAAAACCAGGAGTGGGGCTTACACAGAGATAAGGTATAAGGCCTCTTGCACACGAACATGTGCTGGTCGTACCCATGCTGCGGACCACAAATTGCGGTCTGCAATGCACGGCCACTGACCGTAGGGCAGCAGCATGTGGATCGCGGACCCATTCACTTTAATGGGGTCCGCGATCCGTACGTTCCGCAAAAAAGTAGAACAAGTTCTATCTTTTTTGCGGAACAGAGGCACGGAATGGATCCCCAAGGAAGTACTCCATAGTGCTTCCGTTCCGTGGTTCTGTTCTGCACCTCCAGATTTGCGGACCCGTTCAAGTGAATGGATCCGCATCCATGAGGCGGAATGCACACTGCCGCTGCCCCGTGTAATGTGGACTTGCCGTATGTGGGCCGCAATACGGCCACGGGGGACATACGGTCGTGTGAAAGAGGCCTAAGGCTCATGCGCTGTCATATATAAATTAACCCTTTTTATGTGCTATTGCTGCTCAGCTGTTTTGTATTTTATACAAATCTGCACATTTTTGGGGTTTACTACCATCACTCTACTGGTCACTTAGCTTTTTTTTCTATGAGGGGTTCTGTAGAATGATTTTCTTTTTACTTTTGATGAACTGATGAACTGTAAGTTACATAGTTACATAGTTAATACAGTTCATTAAGTTCAACCAAGGGAAGTCTGAGCCTGAGTTGTTTTTATGGTTTCCCTGGAGAAACATTGTTCCCTTATGAAATGACACATTGATGAGATTATTGTTTCACTTCTCTATATACAGGTATCACTGTGTGCGTTAGAGTGCCACACAGCACAGTAGTAATCTGCCTCATCCTCTGTCAAAGCCCCATTAATGGTTAAATAGCCAGTGTTTTTTGAGTTGTCTTTGGACCCAGAAAACCGATCAGGGACTCCTGTTCCTTGGTGTTTGCTGCTGTCACTATGATACGCAAGAAGATATCGAGGACTATTCCCTTCCTTCTGCTGATACCAGGAAACCCAGTAGCCACTTATGCTGATTCCACTAGCTGTACAGGAGATTTTCACTGTACTCCCAGGAGACACGGATTCAGAAGGTGACTGTGTCAATGTGATCTGTGCAGCACAATCTGAAATACAAGAAGAAATGTCAGAAAACACAGAATAAAGTGAAATTCAGTCATAAATGAAAGTGCTTTTCCCATCAGATCCCATCTTACATGTGCTAATATAGACAATAGTGATGAATAATGCCGTCCAGGACATGTTGCTTGTGAAGTCAGCCTGAGATCTCTGCTGTGTATAGCTCTACTGCTCTATTATATAGTATATGTATGTAAATGTGATGACATCTGATAGGAGACTGCATACTGTGACCAGGTAGAACTCCACCTCTATAATGTACAGGTTATAAAGCTGTATACATCTCATCTTCTAACACTCAGAATGGAATTTATAAGCATTTACAGAGGTTTTCTGGGCTCTAGACATTGATGAGCTATCCTCAGTGTAGGTCATCAGTATCAGAATGATGGGGGTTTAACTCCCCCACCCATCAGTATCAGAATGATGGGGGTCCGACACCTGACACCCCCACCCATCAATAGTTTTCAGCAACTGCTGTCCCCAGGACTAACACACATAATACAGCCTAAAGCAAAGCTCCCTTCTCTGTGTACTGCCATGCTAAGTTACTACAGCTTACCTCCCATTCAAGTGAAAAATCCTCTCTGTTCACGTTCCTGATGCAACCATTTTCTTTTTTTTTTTTTAGTTTACCTCCTGCCTTTCAGGAGCTACAGTATAACTTTTTTATTGTTTTGCACACATATGAGGGCTTGTTTTTTTTACAGAAAAGTTTGTACCTCCTAATGGCACCATTTAATACTGCATATGATTTGGTGCGAAGCTGGAAACCTTTTTTAAATGGGGTGCCCTTTAAAAAAAACAAATCAGTTTTATAGGTTCCTCTGCGTCTGCAGGAAAGAAGGTTTGTACACAAACATAGCAAAGGATTCTTCACTGTAAGAGCAGTGAGACTATGGAACTCTCTGCCTGAGGAGGTGGTGATGGTGAGTACAATAAAGGAATTCAAGAGGGGCCTGGATGTATTTCTGGAGTGTAATAATATTATAAAACATAACCATAGCAAAGGCAGGTGCACTCTGCGGCAATACTTAACCCTCACACTGATAAAATTGAGGGGTTAGTTCGACATATCCTACTAGGAGGACATGTCTTAAGCTCGGACACCACGGCAAGGTCTCTCAAGTAGCCCGAGGCCCTACCACTCAACCTACCTGTGCCGTATGGGCGATACCAGGAGCCGTTGGGCATTACGGGAGCGTAAGGCCTGACTCACAGACAGCTCACCAGTGACCTCCAGCATGTAACCATACTTGCAATGGGAGGTGGGAGGTGCCTGTGAGCCCCACCCAAGACCAGCTGATATGGCCCAGAGCCTCACAGCTGCACCTGAATGTAGCCTGTAGATGAAAAGCAGGCACATTTAACACGGAGTTTATACACCTCCAAACATATTATACAAACCATTTGAAAATGTGGTGTGGTGTTTAACAAGCAGGATATGCTCAAACCATATCAGTTGTGCATGTATATAGGGGAGCACATCCTGCACTTGTAGTCCGTTGCTAGGGGCAATCAACAGAAAAAAATGCATACAATGGAAGATGCCAGCAATGGACTACAAGTACCACAATAACCATCCTACATACGATAACGATAATGTGGATGTGGAGAACAATCAAAAACATAACCATAGCAAAGGCAGGTGCACCCTGCGGCAATACTAAACCCTCACACTGATAAAATTGAGGGGTTAGTTCGACATATCCTACTAGGAGGACATGTCTTAAGCTCGGACACCACGGCAAGGTCCCTAAAGTAGCCCGAGGCCCTACCACTCAACCTACCTGTGCCGTATGGGCGATACCAGGAGCCGTTGGGCATTATGGGAGCGTAAGGCCTGACTAATAATATTATAGGCTATAGCTACTAGAGAGGGGTTGTTGATCCAGGGAGTTATTCTGATTGCCTGATTGGAGTCGAGAAGGAATTTAAGTGGGGAAATTTGGCTTCTGCCTCACAGGGTTTTTTTGCCTTCCTCTGGATCAACTTGTAGGAAACAGGCCGAACTGGATGGACAAATGTCTTTTTTCGGTCTTATATACTATGTTACTATGTTACTATGTTACTATAGGTTGTGTTTTTATGTATCTCTGTGTAGGAAAAATGACATGTTAACTTTATACTGTGATTCAGTATAATTACAGTGATCCCACATTTATGTAACTTTTATTATGTTTTAATACTGCTAAAAAAGCTTAGAAAAAAAACTATTTCTTTGTATCTCCATGAGAGATAAGTGAATCAAAGTTGATAAAGTGGAATTTGATCAGAAATTTCAGGAAAAATTTGATTTGCACCGAATATGAATTTCCTCACGCTTAGTGGTAACGAATCACATTTTATCGTAAAATGCCTGCTCCACGTGTCAGGACATGAAGCAAGGAACTCTGGGAACAAGGGATCACCCGTCATGCCATGCATGCAGCCAATCAGCAGCCAGCCAGCCCAGGATGTCATAGCCCTATAATTAGCCTCAGACATTTTCCAGTGTACTTAGTGCAGGGAGGGATGTCAGCATGCGCTAGGAACAGTGTAGAAAAGAATCACAGAAATAAACGTGGCCTAAATGGGTGGGACTGCTCCAAACCCCAAACACTGTGGCGTGTTTCTAACTGGGGGGGCAGTTCCTCCGCATGTGGTTCGCAGCGAACGGCTATCCCCAGCAAAAATTGCATACAATGGAGGATACCGGCGCGAACCACAAGCACCACACAAACATCCTACACAAAATAAAACATGTGCGGATGAAAATATATAATCACATAACTCACAGAAAAAAGATGCACCACATGGATAAGCAACTGACAACACTGGCTAATCCCTCACTCTGATGTTAAAAGCTGAGAGATTCGCCAATATTTCCAATCAGGAACATATCGGAGCCCCTTCAAGCACCACGTCACGGTATCTCAGCATGGCATGAGGTCCTACCACTAGACTACCTATGGTGTGTGAACAAGGTCTGAAAAGGTATTAAGCAGCCTACAGCCCCTACCCACTCACCTGCATTGCAGGACCAACAATGCAATGGGGAACAAATGAGGCAGCAAGCTACACCTACAACAGACCATGTGACACAGGCTTCCAGGTGCAACAGAATGTTTACCAGCCATATGCAATGGCACATTCAATACATATAAAACAAGAATCACAGAAATAAACGTGGCCTAAATGGGTGGGACTGCTCCAAACCCCAAACACTGTGGCGTGTTTCTAACTGGGGGGGCAGTTCCTCCGCATGTGGTTCGCAGCGAACGGCTAATATTGGCGAATCTCTCAGCTTTTAACATCAGAGTGAGGGATTAGCCAGTGTTGTCAGTTGCTTATCCATGTGGTGCATCTTTTTTCTGTGAGTTATGTGTTTATATATTTTCATCCGCACATGTTTTATTTTGTGTAGGATGTTTGTGTGGTGCTTGTGGTTCGCGCCGGTATCCTCCATTGTATGCAATTTTTGCTGGGGATAGCCGTTCGCTGCGAACCACATGCGGAGGAACTGCCCCCCCAGTTAGAAACACGCCACAGTGTTTGGGGTTTGGAGCAGTCCCACCCATTTAGGCCACGTTTATTTTTGTGATTCTTGTTTTATATGTATTGAATGTGCCATTGAATATGGCTGGTAACAGGGGCGTAACTATAGGGGAAGCAGGGGAAGCGGCTGCTTTGGGGCCCTGACCCAGAAGGGGCCCATCCAAGAGGAGGAGAAGTTCTTAAAGATTTTGTCAGGGCCCCTCAACAGTATTACACCATGAAATGATATACAGTTGCAGTATAAACAGTGTAGAAAACGGATGGAACAGCTGCCGGGCCTGGTTTGAGAGAGCGATCTTTACTAGCCACAGGAAAGGGGGCGGCATGAAAGGAAGGGGTTGTGAAAAAATTACTGGGGGAGGGGGCCCCATTCAAAAATTTGCTGTGGGGCCCAGTCATTTCTAGTTATGCCACTGGCTGGTAAACATTCTGTTGCACCTGGAAGCCTGTGTCACATGGTCTGTTGTAGGTGTAGCTTGCGGCCTCATTTGTTCCCCATTGCATTGTTGGTCCTGCAATGCAGGTGAGTGGGTGGAGGCTGTAGGCTGCTTAATACCTTTTCAGACCTTGTTCACACACCATAGGTAGTCTAGTGGTAGGACCTCATGCCATGCTGAGATACCGTGACGTGGTGCTTGAAGGGGCTCCGATATGTTCCTGATTGGAAATATTGGCGAATCTCTCAGCTTTTAACATCAGAGTGAGGGATTAGCCAGTGTTGTCAGTTGCTTATCCATGTGGTGCATCTTTTTTCTGTGAGTTAAGTGTAGAAAAGACTTTAAAACTTTTGTTTTGCTGTATAGAAGTTCAGGGAAAGGATAGGGAAGAATCATTCCACAGTATTTAAGCAGTAGTGATCTCGCGAACATAAAATTTTCAGTTCGCGAACAACGAACGCGAACTTCCGCAAATGTTCGCGAACGGGCGACCGGGCGAACCGCCATAGACTTCAATTGGCAGGAGAATTTTAAAACCCACAGGGACTCTTTCTGGCCACAATAGTGATGAGAAAGTTGTTTCAAGGGGTCTAACACCTGGACTGTGGCATGCCGGAGGGGGATCTATGGCAAAACTCCCATGGAAAATTACGTAGTGGACGCAGAGTCGGGTTTTAATCCATAAAGGGCATAAATCAACTAACATTCCTAAATTGTTTGGAATAACGTGCTTTAAAACATCCAGTGTGTGTATACGATCAGGTATGATGTTGTATCGATCAGATAGTGTAAGGGTTACGCCCACTTTACAGACATTGACAGACCAAACTCCCCTTTTAATGCACTGCAAACAGTTCATTTGCACAACCGCAAACTCCCCATTTGCACAAGGTTGGATACCAAGCTAGCCACGTCCGGTGATGTCATTGAAGGTTTCTTCCTCCACCCAGCCACGTACAACACCAAGGGTCCCCAAAAGATGAATTGAATTGATTTTTCGAACGGTGAGATGGTTAAAAAAACGCTGGCTCCCTCCCCTTTGTTTTTATCCACGGTGACTGCGTCTGCGCCGTGCAATTTACTGTCACACCCGATATGAGTGGTATTTTTTGTAGTACTATTCTCATCAGTTTAATCCCTCTAACGTCCCCAATCTGGGGGCCATTTATTGAATAGATTTTTCGAACGGGGAGATGGTTAAAAAAATGCTGGCTCCCTCCACTCTGTTTTAAACCACGGTCACTGCGTCTGCGCCGTGCAATTTACTGTCACACCCAATATGAGTGGTATTTTCTGTAGTACTATTCTCATCAGTTTAATCCCTCTAACGTCCCCAATCTGGGGGCAATTTATTGAATAGATTTTTCGAACGGGAGATGGTTAAAAACGCTGGCTCCCTCCACTCTGTTTTAATCCACGGTCACTGCGTCTGCGCCCGTGCAATTTACTGTCACACCCGATATGAGTGGTATTTTCTGTAGTACTATTCTCATCAGTTTAATCCCTCTAACGTCCCCAATCTGAGGGCCATTTATTGAATAGATTTTTCGAACGGGGAGATGGTTAAAAAAAAGCTGGCTCCCTCCACTCTGTTTTAAACCACGGTCACTGCGTCTGCGCCGTGCAATTTACTGTCACTCCCGATATGAGTGGTATTTTCTGTAGTACTATTCTCATCAGTTTAATCCCTCTAACGTCCCCAATCTGGGGGCCTTTTATTGAATAGATTTTTCGAACGGGGGATGGTTAAAAAAACGCTGGCTCCCTCCACTCTGTTTTAAACCACGGTCACTGCGTCTGCGCCGTGCAATTTACTGTCACACCCGATATGAGTGGTATTTTCTGTAGTACTATTCTCATCAGTTTAATCCCTCTAACGTCCCCAATCTGGGGGCCATTTATTGAATAGATTTTTCGAACGGGAGATGGTTAAAAAACGCTGGCTCCCTCCACTCTGTTTCAAACCACGGTCACTGCGTCTGCGCCGTGCAATTTACTGTCACACCCGATATGAGTGGTATTTTCTGTAGTACTATTCTCATCAGTTTAATCCCTCTAACGTCCCCGACTCCCCAATCTGGGGGCCATTTATTAAATAGATTTTTCGAACGGGGAGATGGTTAAAAACGCTGGCTCCCTCCACTCTGTTTTAAACCACGGTCACTGCGTCTGCGCCGTGCAATTTACTGTCACACCCGATATGAGTGGTATTTTCTGTAGTACTATTCTCATCAGTTTAATCCCTCTAACGTCCCGACTCCCCAATCTGGGGGCCATTTATTAAATAGATTTTTCGAACGGGAGATGGTTAAAAACGCTGGCTCCCTCCACTCTGTTTTAAACCACGGTCACTGCGTCTGCGCCGTGCAATTTACTGTCACACCCGATATGAGTGGTATTTTCTGTAGTATTATTCTCATCAGTTTAATCCCTGTTACGTCCCATATCAGGGATTGCCTTTTGTGAAAAAAAATTTAGGCCGGGTACCTTCGACTGCCTTCACAGTGACAGACCAAACTCTCATACACTAAACTGAATTGATTTCAGGAACCGGGAGATGGAAAAAGCAGCTTGGTCGGTCCTCTTACTCCCAAATTGGGGCACTGCGCGTGCACAGAGCAATGTGCTGTGACACCCTATATGAGTGGTGTCTTAACTAGTACTATTCCTATCAGTTTAATCCCTGTTACGGACCCTATCCGGTCGAATTGATTAACCATTGTCGAATTAGCGAACCATTACGACATCATGAAATAATTTAGTTCTGAGCTCTGTACTTGCTTTGTATTGGAATTGATGGGGATTTTTTAATTGCCTGCATCATTTCTAATAAACTATTAAGAGACTTTATTATGATTTTTTATTTTATGTATTAAAAACCCATACAACATATAAAAAAAAGGTAAATTAATGTTTTTTCTATGAAATATTATCCAGCCGTCCGATCGCTTTTGGTCTGACCATAATGAAGCAACGGCCTTATCATCTGGGGTGTGGCAACATTGCCAACACACTTATAGAGGTGATGATGATTGCTTCATTGTGATACGCAAGCCCCTTCACCACAACAAGGTAACGATCACGAAGGGGAATTGACACTTGTATGTGCCTTTTTTTTTGGTTTGTTTTGCAGCCACAGTGCTGCACCATAGGACAGAAAAATTAGGCATGTACACATGCCTGAAAAATAATGGCACTGTTGCAGCCGCTATTGTAGCAGCGGCCGGAAAAATTTATGTTTTCCAGGCAGAAAAGTGACTAAAACATTGCGGCTTGAACCCTAGTTGGTGGTGGAGAATTCACGAAAGTCATCCGGTATGCAGACATTAAATACAGCAGCGTGGGGACCATTTTGAGGCCAAGGCATGTAATCAGGCCTTTTGTTAGTCAAACGTATCCCCACTGTCAGTCCCTTCGGGATCCATGCCTCATTCATCTTTATGAAGGTGAGGTAATCAACACTTTTTTGACCGAGGCGACTTCTCTTGTCAGTGACAATGCCTCCTGCTGCACTGAAGGTCCTTTCTGACAGGACACTTGAAGCAGGGCAGGCCAGAAGTTCTATCGCGAACTGGGATAGCTCAGGCCACAGGTCAAGCCTGCACACCCAGTAGTGAAGGGGTTCATTGCTCCTCAGAGTGTCGATATCTGCTGTTAAGGCGAGGTAGTCTGCTACCTGTCGGTCGAGTCGTTCTCTAAGGCTGGATCCCGAAGGGCTGTGGCGATGAGTAGGACTGAAAAAGCTCCGCATGTCCTCCATCAACAACACATCTGTAAATCGTCCAGTCCTTGCCGCCGTGGTAGGAGGAGGATTACACTCACCTCTTCCCCTGTTAGATTCCCGTTGTGCTGTGACATCCCCCTTATAAGCTGTGTAAAGCATATTTTTTAGTTTGGTTTTGAACTGCTGCATCCTTTCCGACTTTCGGTAATTTGGTAACATTTCTGCCACTTTCTGCTTATACCGGGGTCTAGTAGCGTGGCCACCCAGTACAGATCGTTCTCCTTTATCCTTTTTATACGTGGGTCCCTCAACAGACATGACAGCATGAAAGACCCCATTTGAACAAGGTTGGATGCAGAGCTACTCATTTCCCGTTCCTCGTCCTCACTGATGTCATTGACGGTCTGTTCTTCCCCCAGCCACGTACAACACCATGGGTCCCAGATAGGTGACAACAACGAGCACCCTGGGGTGCCTGCTGTGGTTGGTCTTCCTCCTCCTCAAAGCCGCCACATTCCTCCTCTGACTCCTCTTCCTCATACTCCTCTTCCAGCGTTGCTGCAGGTCCGGCAAGCGATGATGACAAGGCTGTTTCTGGTGGTGATGGTGACCACAACTCTTCCTCTTCCTCTTCACGCTCATCTACAGCCTGATCCAGAACTCTTCGCAGGGCACGCTCCAGGAAGAAAACAAATGGGATGAGGTCGCTGATGGTGCCTTCGGTGCGACTGACTAGGTTTGTCACCTCCTCAAAAGGACGCATGAGCCTACAGGCATTGCGCATGAGTGTCCAGTAACGTGGCAAAAGATTCCCAGCTCCGCAGAGGCTGTCCTAGCACCCCGGTCATACAAATACTCGTTGACGGCTTTTTCTTGTTGGAGCAGGCGGTCGAACATTAGGAGTGTTGAATTCCAACGTGTCGGGCTGTCGCATATCAAGCGCCTCACTGGCATGTTGTTTCGCCGCTGAATATCGGAAAAGTGCGCCATGGCCGTGTAGGAACGCCTGAAATGGCCACACACCTTCCTGGCCTGCTTGAGGACGTCCTGTAAGCCTGGGTACTTAGACACAAAACGTTGTACGATGAGATTCAACACATGTGCCATGCACGGCACATGTGACAACTTGCCCAAATTTAATGCCGCCAACAGATTGCTTCCATTGTCACACACCACTTTGCCGATCTCCAGTTGGTGCGGGGTCAGCCACTGATCCACCTGTGCGTTCAGGGCGGACAGGAGTGCTGGTCCTGTGTGGCTCTCTGCTTTCAGGCAAGTCAACCCCAAGATAGCGTGACACTGTCGTATCCGGGATGTGGAATAGCCCCTGGGGAGCTGGGGGGAATCAGTTGATGTGCAGCCAGACGCCGCAGCAGAAGAGGACTCAGCCGAGGAGGATATTGAAGAGGATGGAGTAGGAGTAGAGGAGGTGGCAGTAGGTCTGCCTGCAAGTCGTGGTGGTGTCACCAACTCTGCTGCGGAGCCACGCATTCCATGCTTGTCAGCCGTCAGCAGGTTAACCCAATGCGCAGTATACGTGATATACCTGCCCTGACCGTGCTTTGCAGACCAGGTATCAGTGGTCAGATGGACCCTTGCCCCAACACTGTATGCCAGAGATGCCATGACTTCCTTTTCAATGACATGGTAGAGGTTTGGGATTGAAAAAAAATTTCGTCCGGATATCTTCCACTGTGGTGTCCCAATAGCGACAAAGTTTTTGAAGGCCTCAGACTCTACCAGCTGGTATGGTAAAAGCTGGCGGGCTAAGAGTTCAGTCAAGCCAGCTGTCAGTCGCCGAGCAAGGGGGTGATTCTGTGACATTGGCTTTTACGCTCAAACATGTCCTTGACAGACACCTGACTGTGGGCAGATGAGCAGGAACTGCTGAAGGTGAGAGATGGAGTGGCGGGTGGTTGAGAGGGG
>CM065589.1:173376155-173438988 GCA_033119425.1 Bufotes viridis
TTCTTGTTTGCTTTCACTTTCTTGCTCGCCAGAAAACCTCTCTCTCTATCCGCTTTTATTTTTGCAGATTAAGGCTTTGTTCACACTGACATACAGCATTATCTCCTTACTTGCATTATAGAGTGTGAGATGCAGGCAGCTGATTAATCCAGTTAAGGCAGAGCTGCTTTTAACAGATTGTTTTTGTTTCTTTAGTATAACTGCTATTTTGTGATATGTATATTAAGTAGACTGTAAGCTCCTCTGTGTTGAGATATGTTTGTTTCATTTGCAACATTTGTTTTGAAAATGTTAAAATGTGTGTGTATCACTTTAAGGTTGTGAACCTGAGTTTGTGTGCTTAAAAGGTACCTGTGCAAGGTTCTGGGGATCCATCTTCAGTTCAGAATGTTAGCTGGCCACTGGGGGAGCTACTTGCTACAAAGTTAATTGCAAAGACTCATGAGGACCATTTATTTTGCTGTTATTTTGCCTTCTTTTATTGCTTTATTTTTGCTCATAATAGATATGAGCGTTGCTTTTGCCAAGAACTGAGTTTAGACTGTTTTAACGGCATATGCACCCACATCTCAACAGGGGGTATGTGCTGATGGTTACATCGCTTATATGTACTCATCTATAGCAGCGTGATGTATTGCAGGTGGTCTATGTTACTGCATGCCTCATGTCAGCGTCAGCATACTACCACAGTCAGGATAGTCATTGCATGTAATTTTTGCTTTTCAGGTCACGTCACAGCTCGCCATTCTCAGTTGGTGTGGTCAATTACATCTTTTGCTCAGGTAGTAGGATGAAAAGGAAAAAAAAAAAAAAAAACTTTATTAGCATACAACGAGTCACGTTACAGGTGGATTTCCCTTTAGGTTATGGGCATCGCTACTTGACGTTTCTTCAAAGGTTGTTATAGGTTCCGAATGTTGGGTAAGTCACATTTTCATCAGGTTGCGGTATCACAACATCAGACCTGACACGTCACTCAGGCTACGGCGATTTCAACCATTTGGTTTTTTTGATGATTTCGCTGGCACTGGTTTTGTTGCCATTTTTTTGGCCCATATATAATAATTTTCTTTCCAACATTCCATTCAGGGTGCCCGATTCGTGTCTTTTAGCAGTTACAGGCAGCCTTAACAGACCGAGACCTTGAGAGTCCTCTGTTGCCGTTTCCACGGCACCACTCACCTACCTCTCAGTTGTGTGGCGTGTCAAATTTAGGGTTGAAACCGACAGCTATCGGGCCATAGGAACAAAAGTTCCGGACCATATTACCAGGAAATTAGGTCGATGGGGCTCTGCATGTTCAATAGCTACATACCTCAACCTAGTCTAGAGATGTTCTCGCATTCGAGAGGTTGGTCATGTTAGTGTTGTTGCTATAATCTATTATTTATCATTTAGTTGTGGGGTTTTGCTTCCTTTCAGGCATTCCTTCTACGCAGCGGTTATGGCACAATTCAAGCCGCTTAGTTAGTTAGGAAGGTGAGACGGTTTACGTGTCATGTAGTCTACGGCCCAGGTAGTCCGACCGAAAGTATGAAGGCTGATTTATTGGCCTGTATTTGTGGGAGGCGTCAGTAGCTACATTTATACCAGGCAGGCGCCCTCACTTGGTGTGTCAACGATGCTACGCAGCCACTCCCAATCCGCCCTTCTTTTTCATAAACTCCTTGCAGGGTATGCCCCCGTTCAGTCATCAAAAAGTGTGGTGATAAGAAAGCAGGATGCGCTCATACCCATATGCAGTTGTGCATTTCTGTTGGGGAGCACATCCTGCACTTGTAGTCCGTTGCTAATGGCAATCACCAGCAAAAAATGCATACAATGGATGATGCCAGCAACGGACTACAAGTACCACAATGGACATCCTACATAAGGTGAAATTTATGTGGATGTGGCAGAATTCAGAACAAACACAGAACCAGAGATGAGGTGCGCGCTGCCGTAACACTAAACCCTCACACTGATGTTAAAAATTGAGAGTTAGTTCGACATATCCTACTAGGAGGACGTGTCTTAAGCCTCGGGCACCAGCGTCAAGGTCTCAAGTAGCCCGTGGGCCTAACACTCACCTACCTGCGCCATATGGGCGATATCGGGGGCCAGTGGGCAATTACAGGAGCATTAGGACGACTCACAAACATCTCCTCTGTTACCTCTAGCATGTGGCCATGCTTGCAATGGGAGGTGGGAGGTGTCTATGAGCCCTACCCAAGACTGACTGATATAGCCCAAGGGCCAAGCAGGTGCACCCAAATGTGACCTGAAGATGAAAAACAGGCACATTTAAAATGGAGTTTATACACCTCCATACATATATATATAAATCATCAAAAAGTGTGGTGATAAGAAAGCAGGATGCGCTCATACCCATATGCAGTTGTGCATTTCTGTTGGGGAGCACATCCTGCACTTGCAGTCCGTTGCTAATGGCAATCACCAGCAAAAAATGCATACAATGGATGATGCCAGCAACGGACTACAAGTACCACAATGGACATCCTACAT
Source organism: Bufotes viridis (assembly GCA_033119425.1). NCBI lineage: Eukaryota > Metazoa > Chordata > Amphibia > Anura > Bufonidae > Bufotes > Bufotes viridis. The sequence goes on from CM065589.1 coordinate 173,378,661, forward strand.
AAGGTGAAATTTATGTGGATGTGGCAAGAATTCAGAACAAACACAGAACCAGAGATAGGTGCACGCTGCCGTAACACTAAACCCTCACACTGATGTTAAAAATTGAGAGTTAGTTCGACATATCCTACTAGGAGGACGTGTCCCCGTTCAGGCATTCCTTCTACGCTGCGGTTATGGCACAATTCAAGCCTCTTAGTTAGTTAGGCGGGTAGGCGGTTATGTGTCATGTAGCCGACGTGTCACAGGTAGCCCCGACCACAAATATGTGTATGTATATATGTGTGTGTATGTATATATGTGTGTGTGTATATATATATATATATATATATATATGACAAAAGCACCTTTGTCACTGGGAGCTGGAGAGGCCTGCTGGCCAGCCTCTTACCCTGTGACTATGGCCCCAGTGACAGTTAGCATTCACAATGGACATTGCCTGTGACCTAATCAACATTCACAATGGACATTGCCTGTGACCTAATCAACATTCACAGCGGACATTGCCTGTGACCTAATTAGGAATTACAATGGACATTGCCTGGGACGCAATCAGCAAGCACAATGGACAATGCATGTGGAGTTGTGATATATCTGGCTGCCAAGCTTTGCCATCCAATAGAGGAGTTCTGCTTTACCCCTTCATGAAGTCTTGGCTCATGGTTGGGGGATGGGATAACTACACTCTTGGGGATTGCTATATCACAATAGTCCCCTGAGTATAAGTTCTTGTAAGAGCTTGTTCCTGGTTCCGGCTTTCTGGAGTTAGGAGAGGTGGTTATGGTGTCCGGTGGAGTGCTTGGAGCCCTCGGGAAGCGCTAGGAGCAAGCGTCAGCGGAAGGTGCCCAGTCGGGGTGCCAGGCGTTCCGTTACAATATATATATATATATATATATATATATATAGATACACGAAAAATGGCGGCACTGACAAAATAGAAAGCAAGCGGGTGCACGTTCAATGGGAATAGGCTTCTTACCCCAATATAAGTCCGAAAAATGAACAGCACTTCCAAATGTAGAAAAAAGGTGTTTTTATTCACCCATATGGGTGAATAAAAACACCTTTTTCTACATTTGAAGTGCTGTTCATTTTCGATATATATATTGTGGTAAGGTGCAAGGTACTGTGGTCGACGGGAGAGTACGTGTCACCGAGGTTCCTGGCCTCGGTGAGGTAAGAGCCGGATTTTGTGTGTGTCAGCAGCAGCTAGTGCTGCTTGACACCTGCTATTTAGTTTGGCTGCAAAGCCAATCCGGGCCGGCTCTTACTGGGAGTAGGCAAAGAGTTGGGTGGGTGCCTACTCCCCACGGTCCAGGCCGGGTTTTCCGGGCCTTTATAACACAGCCAGCAGCTGGGTGTGGAGGAGGTGATTATCCTGGTGCTGCTGTTAGGCTGGGGATTCATTTCAGTTTGGAAGTTCTCTGGGCAGGAAGCAAGAGCCCAGCAAGGAGGAGTGCAGACGGCCTGGAAGCCTGACGTCGCTTGTCTTACGGCTGGACTGACAGCCAGGTGTGAACCTGCATCTAAAAACCTCCCAGGTGACTGGAGCCTGTTTTGGACTGTCTTGTTTTTCCGCTTGATTTCTTATGTGTGTGAATTAACACCAAGAGACTGTTTTATTTTGTGCAAGTGTGAATAAAACACTGTTTATTGCACTATCTGGACTCCCTGTTTTGCCTCTATACTGCACCCGCACTGCTATCTACCAGAGCGTCATCTTCCTTATTCGCAATTCCTAAGGGCTAAAAGAATAATCTCTGACGAGTCGGTCTGCGAATTAACGTTGAATGATATGGCCAAAAAATTTTCATGTAGGGGTTATCCCCCCTCGTTACTCCGATTACAAAGGGATGAGGTATTAGCCTTGGATAGACGTACCTTATTTGCCCCCAAAAACAAGAAAGAGGGTGATGTCAGAATTCCGTTCATCACCACATATGGCGAACAAAGTTATTTGATTAAACGTATTATTAGGAAACACTGGGGTATTCTTGGCAGACTCACCAATATACCACAATTTCATGCACCTCCTCTATTTGCTTTTTCAGTAGATCCAGGAATCTCAGGGACCAATTGGTCAAGGCTGATGTGGGCCCCCTCAATGTAAAACACAACAATACTTGACGCATCGGAGCCAGGGCTGTTTCCCGTGCCTGCGGTGCGTCAGTACAAATATATACAGAAATCCAAGCAGTTGGTTCACCCTACAACTAATATGATCTATCAAATCAAATATCACCTGACATGTGATTCTAATTATGTCATTTACGTTCTCTCTTGCCCTTGCAAGTTGTTGTATGTTGGAGAAACATCGACCGACTTGAAAACAAGACTCAACAACCACAGGTTCTCCATACGACAAAAACGTATGGATTTACCTGTACCTAGACACTTTACCGTATCCAAGCATCTGGAGCGAGATCTGAAATGCTGGATAATTGACTATGTTCCAGCCCCAAGACGTGGTGGAGACAGGGTTTCTCTTCTGAAAAGAAGAGAAAACTACTGGATTTCCACTCTGAATTCATTAAAACCTCATGGATTGAATATAGAATATGGATAGGTGTAACATGAGTGAGCTTGCCCCCATGTGTCTCTTCTGGGTATACGATTCCTGCTCTTTCTCCTTGTGTTAGTCCAATTGTTTAAGCATAAGGTGTATCAATGAGATACGACATCAATCAATGTACTAACGCTTCTCTTTTTCTTATTATTTTAGAATTTGTAAAGGACCTTACGAGTTGATGGGAACTGACATGATGATGGACTACATCCTTCGCACGGCCCTGATCATTCACTGTATTCTACTATTACTGTGGGGTGGCTTTAGATGATAACTATTATATACAATATCTGCTTGTCCTGTCTAGTGACTGTCAGTAATTAATACAGCGGAGAATCCCGCGATTGGACCATACCCGATAGTGTGTGGCATCGCTCGCTCCTGAGGACAGTGGCCGGCGTTCTTTCGGCTCTCTCACTGTTATTAGGGAGCTGGCCTATACTATGGGTTTCCATCCCTTGATGGTGGGTGTCCTCTGGTTGAGCCTCACTGGGTTAAATGGGTCCCCTTTTGATTATTTAGGTCCCGATATGGGACACTGGCAAGCTTGCCAGACACTGACATGGACGTTACTCATGAGCTCGAGTAGGCGCATGTGCGCTACTCCTCGCCCTCTACTAAGATGGCCACCCCCACAGTTTAATTCCTAATACGCATGACCGGTAGTGACGTATACTTCCGGTGCAATCGGTTATGATCGAATGATCGGGCAAACCTTTTATGTCACCTTCATGTGTTTTGATATGCTGCTGCGCACTCATTGGTCATTTTGCCCTTTACTCATATGACCATCTCCACAGCTTGTGTCTAATGCGCATGACCGGCAGTGACATACACTTCCGGTGCAATGCGGTTAGGATCGAATGACCGGGCAAACCTTTCTATGTGACGTATGGATTGTATTTACCTATCATCATGCCATCCCATCTCCTCTGTGGGCGGTCCTTAATTTTAATCTCACTTGGTCTTCCACTTTATCATGCACACAATACACTCGTTTGTATATTTATGGTTTCACCATATACATATGTATATATTACAGCCAGATTTTTCTGTATATTCACTGTTTGATCGTATATCTGTATTTGATGTATAATTTATGGTAATCACGATTATTGTGCACGCCCAGGATATGATGTCACCTATGGGGCGTATCCTTTCATTACTGTTTGAGACATAAATAGCGCACCACACTTATGTTATTGACTTGAAAAAGGCTTGATTGTAAAGCTGAAACGTTGTCTCTTTTTCTCACATGGGTGATTAAATCACATCCGTTTTCAAGAAACCTCGTCTGGAGTGCTGTCCATTTTTCTTCTTTGTATTTATGGGTAAGGACTCACGCCCTTGGACCTAGCACCCACTTCATATATTTTGGACTCTCGGTGCCGCCATATTTTTCCATTTTTATATATATATATATATATATATATATATATATAGATACACGAAAAATGGCGGCACTGACAAAATAGAAAGCAAGCGGGTGCACGTTCAATGGGAATAGGCTTCTTACCCCAATATAAGTCCGAAAAATGAACAGCATCTTCAAATGTAGAAAAAAGGTGTTTTTTATTCACCCATATGGGTGAATAAAAAACACCTTTTTTCTACATTTGGAAGTGCTGTTCATTTTTCGGATATATATATATATTGTGGTAAGGTGCAAGGTACTGTGGTCGACGGGAGGTACGTGTCACCGAGGTTCCTGGCCTCGGTGAGGTAAGAGCCGGATTTTTGGTGTGTCAGCAGCAGCTAGTGCTGCTTGACACCTTGCTATTTAGTTTGGCTGCAAAGCCAATCCGGGCCGGCTCTTACTGGGAGTAGGCAAAGAGTTGGGTGGGTGCCTACTCCCCACGGTCCAGGCCGGGTTTTCCCGGGCCTTTATAACACAGCCAGCAGCTGGGTGTGGAGGAGGTGATTATCCTGGTGCTGCTGTTAGGCTGGGGATTCATTTCAGTTTGGAAGTTCTCTGGGCAGGAAGCAAGAGCCCAGCAAGGAGGAGTGCAGACGGCCTGGAAGCCTGGCGTCGCTTGTCTTACGGCTGGACTGACAGCCAGGTGTGAACCTGCATCTAAAAACCTCCCAGGTGACTGGAGCCTGTTTTGGACTGTCTTGTTTTTCCGCTTGATTTCTTATGTGTGTGAATTAACACCAAGAGACTGTTTTATTTTGTGCAAGTGTGAATAAAACACTGTTTATTGCACTATCTGGACTCCCTGTTTTGCCTCTATACTGCACCCGCACTGCTATCTACCAGAGCGACTCCCACATTTGGTGTCGGATGCGGGCATGCGCAGTGAGGCTGGCGTGAGCGCCGAGTTTGTTTTGCTGGGCACGACTGGATGTCCTATATTCGGCCGGCAAAGTTGCAGCCTGTGTTCCCTGACAAAATGGAGCGGCTGTGAAAGCTCTCATAGAGGCTAACGTGCAGCAGCGGGAGACCAACCAGCTACTGCTACAGCACGTGATGGCGTTACAAGCTGCAGGAAGCGTCCCACCACGTCCACGATGCCCGGAAAGCTGTCCGTGCAGCGATCCCTAAGATGACCCCTCGGATGATGTGGAGACCTATCTGGCGGTGTTCGAGAAGGTGGCCGTGAGGAGAAATTACCCGGGAACAGTGGGCGGAGGTCGTCGCTCCGTTCCTGGCGTCTGGACCCCAGCAAGTATTTTTGACTTAGCAGATGACCAGGCTGCTGATTATCCCACGGTGAAGGGGAGATCCTGGCCAGACTGGGGGTAAACGTGTTGGTCCGGGCTCAGCGGGTCCACCAGTGGGACTTTAAAGCGGCTGAACCCGCCAGGCCGCAGTACTATGAGTTGCTGCACAGGTTGCAAAAGTGGCTGCAGCCTGATGTTCTAAGTCCGACTGCTATGATGGACCGTCTGCTGGCCGACATGTTCTGGAGGGCCCTGCCTTACCCCTTCAGCACTGGATTGGCGAGGTATCCCCCACTAATGCCCTGGAGATGGTCGACCTGGTGGAGCGTTACGAGGCCACCAGAAACCTGCAGGGAGTCTTGCTGGGAAGGGGTCAGTCAAACCCGGAGGCCTCCGCCCCAGTTCCGGCGTCCGGCGACAGAGAGGCCTGCACGGAATGTACCCCCTGCGGATCCGCCTCCCGTGGTATGCTGGAGGTGTCAGGAGCCAGGCCACATCAGGGCCGACTGTCCGCATCGGGATGAGCCGATGGATGTGAACTACGGGGCGCCACTCCCTGTATGCACGGAAGCTGTGCGCAACTGGCACCCGTGAGGTGCAGGACAATAACCACCTGTGTCAGGTAGAGGTGGGAGATTCTCTGGCGGTGGCCCTGCTGGACTCCGGGAGTCTAGTCTCCCTGGTAAGGGCTGCCCTGGTACGGCCGGCGGAGTATACCGGCCGTAAAATCGGGGTCCTGTGCATCCACGGAGACCTAAAAGACTACCCCACTGCACTAGTGACTTTGTCCACAGCGGCTGGTAAGTGGACCCACGAGGTGGCTGTCGCTGCTAAACTCCCACATGAACTGATACTTGGGAGGGACTTCCCAGGTTTCCCGGCACTGTGGCCGGCGATAAAACTGTCTGATGGACCCGAGACAGGGGTAACCCTAGGAGAGTGGCCTGATACCACTGGAAGGCCAGAACCCTGGGAGCCCGAGTCTGAAGGGCCAGCGGTAGGGGTGACCACTGCTCCAGCGGTAGAGGGAGACAACCCCACTGAGTGTAATGGTGGGAGACACGGAGGACTTGCCACCGGGACCTGAGTTGGCAGACCTCAATGTCTCCGGGGAAAATTTTGGGACCGCACAACACGGGACCAAACCCTAACCAGGGCCTGGGAAAGTGTCGTAATAATTGATGGTAAACCCCAGAAACCTGGGGCTGAATTAATGTTTCCACGATTCATTGTTCTTCAGGATATGTTGTATCGGGTGAACCAAATCCGAGGTGAGCCTGTTGAACAGTTGGTGGTGCCCACAGCGTATCGCAAGCTGGTCATGGAGCTTGCCCACCAACATGTTCTTGGGGGACACCTGGGGTGGCAGAAAACGCAGGACCGCATACTGCAGCGGTTTTATTGGCCCAGTGTGTTCAAGGAGGTAGAAAATTATTGTAAGTCCTGTCCCACCTGTCAGATAAATAGCCCCCAGCCACATTTCCGTAGTCCTCTGGTACCTCTTCCAATTATTGAGGTCCCGTTTGAGCGAATCGCTATGGATCTAATTGGGCCTGTACCAAAGTCTGCCAGGGGCCACCAACACATTCTGGTAGTTCTCGACTATGCCACTCGGTATCCGGAGGCGGTGCCTCTGCGACATACCTCAGCTAAGCTCATTGCCAAAGAGTTAATGGAAATGTTTTCCCGTGTGGGCCTGCCAAAAGAGGTTCTGACAGACCAAGGGACCCCTTTTATGTCCAAAGTTATGAGGGAACTGTGTAAATTATTGCGTATAAAGCAGTTGCGGACGTCCGTTTACCATCCATAAGCGGACGGTCTTGTCGAAAGGTTTAACCAAACTCTCAAAAATATGTTAAAAGGGTGGTGTCTAGAGATGGGAAGGACTGGGACCTGCTTCTGCCCTATCTCATGTTCGCAGTGCGAGAGGTGCCCCAGGCCTCTACTGGGTTCTCGCCCTTCGAACTGCTTTATGGCAGACACCCTCGGGGCCTGTTGGATATCGCCAAGGAAGCGTGGGAACAACAGCCTGTCTCCCACAAAAGTGTCATTGAGTATGTCACCCAGATGCAGGAACGGATGGAAAGGGTGTTGCCGCTGGTCCGGGAGCATATGGAGGCAGCGCAACAAGCCCAGAGTAGGGTGTATAATCGTCAGGCTCGGAGTGCGGGACTTCAATCCAGGAGATCGGGTTTTGGTTCTGGTACCCACCCTTGACAGCAAGTTCCTAGCTAGGTGGCAGGGCCCCTATGAGGTGATCGAGAAGGTAGGGAAGTAAATTACAAGGTACACCAGCCAGGGCGGCGCAAGCCGGAGCAGGTGTACCACGTGAATTTACTAAAGCCGTGGAAGGATAGGAACATGACCGGCGACAACAGCCCCGGCCAGGGCTTCTGGGTGAGAAGGGTCCAGCCCCACAGTTCGAGGCCTGCGAGCGTAGCCACGGTAAAATTGCAGACAGCCTGTCTTCCAAACAAGTTCAGGAAGTCAGGAGTTCATCAGTCGGAACACGGATGTGTTCTCGGACCTCCCTGGCCGCACGTCTCTCATCCAACATGACATCGTCACTGAGCCTCAGGCCAAGATCCGGTTAAAACCATACCGGGTACCTGAGGCTCGGCGGCGAGCCATCGCGGAGGAAGTGCAATTAATGTTGAAGCTTCGATGTCATTGAGGAGTCGAAAAGTGAGTGGGCAAGTCCCATAGTTCTAATACCCAAGCCGGATGGGACGTTGCGGTTCTGCAACGATTTTCGCAAGTTAAATGAAGTGTCCAAGTTTGATGCGTATCCCATGCCCCGGGTAGACGAGCTTGTTGAAAATTTAGGGCAAGCCCGTTATTTTTCTGTGCTAGACCTCACTAAAGGATACTGGCAAGTACCCTTAACGGAGCGGCCAAGGAAAAAACCGCTTTGTTACCCCGCGGGGCCTGTATCATTACAAGGTGTTACCCTTTGGCCTGCATGGCGCCCCGCCACCTTCCAAAGGTTAATGGACGTTGTGCTGCGACCGCATCGTCGGTACACTTCGGCCTACTTAGATGATGTAATCATCCACAGCACCCGACTGGGAAAGCCATTTGCCCAAAGTGCAGGCGGTAGTGGATGCCCTGAGGAAAGCTGGACTAACCGCCAATCCAAAGAAGTGTGCGATTGGGTTGGAAGAGACCAAATATCTGGGATATGTTATTGGGCGGGGAGTCATCAAGCCGCAGGTAACTAAGGTAGAGGCCATACGTAACTGGCCCGACCGGTCACCACCAGGCAGGTAAAGTCCTTCCTGGGAATTGTAGGGTACTACATGCGGTTTGTGCCCCACTTTGCCACAATAGCAGCGCCGTTGACAGACCTGTTGAAGGGGCGAAAGTCTGGGAAGGTTAGCTGGAGTGAGAAGGCGGAGGAGGCTTTCTCCGCGTTGAAGTCGGCCCTGTGTGGGTCCCGGTTTTGGTGACACCCGACTTCAACAGGGAGTTCGTCGTACAGACCGACGCCTCGGAGGTAGGCCTCGGTGCTGTACTGTCTCAGGAGGTCAACGGGGAAGAACATCCCGTTGTCTTCCTGAGCCGTAAGCTCAGTCCCGCCCGAGACCAGGTATAGCATAGTGGAGAGGGAGTGCCTGGCTATCAAGTGGGCACTCGAATCTCTCCGCTACTACCTGTTAGGGAGGAGGTTCCGTCTGGTGACCGACCATTCCCTCTCAAGTGGATGAGCCAGGCCAGGAGAGGAATGCTCGGGTCACCAGGTGGTTCCTATCCCTGCAGAACTTCAAGTTCTCCGTGGAACACAGGGCAGGCCGCTTGCAGGGTAACGCAGATGCCCTGTCCCGCGTCCACTGCCTCACATGTGTTCACCCCTCAGGGTTGAACAAGAGGGGTATGTGGTAAGGTGCAGGTACTGTGGTCGACGGGAGGTACGTGTCACCGAGGTTCCTGGCCTCGGTGAGGTAAGAGCGGATTTTGGTGTGTCAGCAGCAGCTAGTGCTGCTTGACACCTTGCTATTAGTTTGGCTGCAAAGCCAATCCGGGCCGGCTCTTACTGGGAGTAGGCAAAGAGTTGGGTGGGTGCCTACTCCCCACGGTCCAGGCCGGGTTTTCCCGGGCCTTTATAACACTAGCCAGCAGCTGGGTGTGGAGGAGGTGATTATCCTGGTGCTGCTGTTAGGCTGGGGATTCATTTCAGTTTGGAAGTTCTCTGGGCAGGAAGCAAGAGCCCAGCAAGGAGGAGTGCAGACAGCCTGGAAGCCTGACGTCGCTTGTCTTACGGCTGGACTGACAGCCAGGTGTGAACCTGCATCTAAAAACCTCCCAGGTGACTGGAGCCTGTTTTGGACTGTCTTGTTTTTCCGCTTGATTTCTTATGTGTGTGAATTAACACCAAGAGACTGTTTTATTTTGTGCAAGTGTGAATAAAACACTGTTTTGCCTCTATACTGCACCCGCACTGCTATCTACCAGAGCGACTCCCCACAATATATATATATATATATATATATATATATATATATGTACATATACATTTATATATATGTGTGTGTGTGTAAATATATATGTGTGAAGGCCGGTTTATTGGCCTGTATTTGTGGGAGGGGCGTTAGTAGCACATTTATACCAGGCAGGCGCCTCCCTTGGGTGTGTCGACGGTGCTGGGTAGTTGTGTGCAGTCTGAGCCATCTGAAGTAGCACATGGGCTGAATCAGCAGTTTCTGTACCCAGTCGGAATTTAGGAATCCAGCTGAGGTCCTTCCGGTCGGGTGAGGGTTTGCTGCAAGCTCGTGCAGTGTCGTCCTGCTTGCCACTTTTCCTGACGTCACTTTCTACTCTGCCTTTATTATTAAAAGGGCACATCGAGTACCGGCCAAACCATTGCCGCCTGGAGCACCTCCGCGACCATTACTGGCGCGTTTACTGACATCTGCAGATCGAGACCTTATACTACAACTGGCTCGTCGCAAGCAGGAGCTTTGCTTTGAGAATGCAAACATCATGCTCTTCCCGGATTTCTCAGCAGAACTCCAGAAACACAGAGCTATGTTTACAGTGGTGAAAAGGCGCCTCCGGGACTTAAACCTCCCATACTCAAGGGCCTATCCAGCCAGACTGCGGGTAGTGGATGGAGAGTCCACCAGATTTTTTAACACTCCTGCAGAGGCTACGGCCTGGCTGGAGGGCAAGCCGTGTCCAGCGAGATCTCCAAAATGATTACCCGCCACAAATCCCTGATGTCGCTCACTATTGATCTCAGGCTTTTTCTTGCTGAAGATATGCCCTGCTAAGTGATTGTGTTATCAATTGTCATTTTGATCTGCCTTACCTCCCTGTACCTCTTCTATTTTATTTTCCTTCTATTCTTTTTCTTTCTTTCGCCCCTCCCTTCCCTTTTCTTTTCCTTTTCTTTTCTTCTATTCTTTGTCTCCTCACAAGTTCATGAATGCTTTACCGACTCCCATGTATATCACTGTACTTTGTAACTTCATGATCATTCGTTCAATAAAACGAGTTTAAAAAAAAGATTAAAAAAAATTAAAAAAAATCATCCTGTTACAGTCTGGCCGGCGGTGTGTCGACTCCTTTGGTGAGGAGGAGCAGCACCACACTGGAGCCATCTGCCTGGCAGCCCACGTTTGGCGCCCACGCGGCAGTACGGTTAGACAGCAGGGGTCAGCGTGACTCCGTCTCGTTTTCTCGCAGGTTTCTATGTCTTGCACAGGCACAGGCTGCTGTTCTTCGCTAGGGGCAGAGGAGGGTGGGGAATATTAGGGTATGTGCCATTGCTACAATGATATTTTACACGTTCGTGTCAGCAGCACATGGGTGGTAGCACCAGCTGCTTTTTGTATTTAGCGGCCCTTGGTCCGTGCTGCTCCCTCGGGGGGGGGGGGGTTTAGGGGGAAAATATGTCATCAGTTTGTCTGTGTATACAAACTTGTTCACAGTGACATCCAGCATTATCCCCTTACTTGCTTTATAGAGGGTAAGGTGCAGGCAGCTGATTAATCCAGGTGAAGCAGAGTTGCTATTAACAGAGTGTTATTGTTATAAAATAAATGCTATAAATGCTATTTTGCGATATGTATAATAAGTAGACGGTAAGCTCCTCTGTGTTGAGGTATTTTTTATTAGTCTTGTTTCGTTTGTTTTAAAAAAGTAAAATGTGTCTGTGTCACTTTAAGGTTGTGAACCTGAGTTTGTGTACCTCAAAAGCACCTGTGCAAGGTGCTGGGGATCCATCTTCAGTTCAGTGTTAGCTGGACACTGGGGGAGATACTTGCTACAAAGGTAATTCCAGAGACCCATGAGGACCATTTATTTTGTCATTTTGCCTCGTTTTATTGCTTTATTTATGCTCAAAATAGATATGAGCATGGCTTTTGCCAAGAACTGAGTTTAGATTGTTTTAACGGCATATACACCCACATCTCAACAGGGCGTACGTGCTGATGGGGGCAACGTTCATATGTACTCTTCTATAGCCACGTGGTGTGTGGCACGTGGTTTATATTACTGCGTGCCTTATGTCAGCGTCAGCATACTACCACAGCCAGGATCGTCTTTGCATGTCATTTTTGCTTTTCAGGTCACGTCACAGCTTGCCATTCTCAGTTGGTGTGGTCAATTACATCTTTTGCTAAGGTAGTAGGAAGAAGAAAAAAAAAGGGGGATTTAAAGGAAAGAAAAAAAGTTACATTACGGGTGGATTTCCCATTAGGTTACAGGCTTTGCTACTTGACGTTTTTTTTTAAGGTTGTTATAGGTTCAGAATGTTGGGTAAGTCACATTTTCATCAGTTTGCGGTGTCACAACATCAGACCTGACCCGTCACTCAGGCCTCGGCAGTTTCAACCATTTCGTTGGTTTCTGATGCCTGCATGCCTCGTGTCAGTGTCAGCATACTACCCCAGCCAGGATCATCATTGCATGTCATTTTTGCTTTTCAGGTCATGTCACAGCTCTCCATTCTCAGTTTGTGTGCTCAATTACATCTTTTGCTCAGGTAGTAGGATAAAAGAAGGTTGCTATAGGTTCAGAGTGTTGGATAAGTCACATCTTCATCACTTTGCGGTAAAGCAACATCAAACTGGACATGTCACTCAGGACACGGCGGTTTCAACTATTTGGTTTTTCTGATGCTTCCGCTGGCACTGGTTTTGTTGTCATTTCTTGGCCCCTAATATAATAATTTTCTTTCCGAAATTCCATTCAGGGTGCCCGGTTCGTGTCTTCAAGCAATTACTGGTAGCAGTAACAGACCAAGACCTTGAGAGTACTCTGTTGCAGTTCCCACGGCACCACTCACCACCTCTCAGTTGTTCGGCATGTCCGTATGCCGGTGTCCAATTTAGGGTTGAAACCGACAGCTATCGGGCCTTTCCTTCAGGTGAGGTGCAGCATATGCTGCCTTTAGGAACAAAAGTTCTGGCCCATATTATCCGGAAGGTCGATGGCGCTCTGCATGTTCAATAGGTTCAAACTTCAATCTTGTCCAGAGATGTTCTTGCATTCCAGAGGTTGGTCATGTTGGTGTTGTTGCTATGTACTATTGTGTATCATTTAGTTGTGGGTTTTTGCCCCCTTTTAGGCATTCCTCCTACGCAGCAGTTATGGCACAACTCAAGCCGCTTAGTTTAGTTAGGCAGGTAGACAGTTACGTGTCATGTAGCCCCAACCACAAATATATATATATATATATATATATATGTATATATATATATACATACAAATTCGGAAAACGCAGGCAGCACTCCAATAACAAGGTGGTTTATTAGCCCAGTGTAGTACAAGCAACGTTTCAACTGTTCAATACAGTCTTTGTCAAGCTCAAGTCAGCATGTGTCTTGTGCAGTATATAAAGGCAGTGAACATCTTGATTGGCAATTAATCAAAATATCATAAAAACATTCATAAAAAGCCACATAATGTGAATCATACAGTACTGTATATTAAAGTGCTAGTGCTTCATTTCATTACATAACAGTGAGCAGTAAATATATATCTTCAACATGATTTACATTATACAAATCACATAATTGGTGCATGATTGTGTAAATAATTTCATCTGTGTAACACCACGTGTTTGGGTTAAAAAAAGGAGGAATGGAAAACTCTCACATGTGGGTCCGCGCATCATGTCCGGCATGGCGTTCCACATCGTTCACAGCGCATGCGTCTATGCCGCTGATCTTGCGATGTGTATAGTCCATCCCACACTTAGATCGGTACCACACTAAACATGGCTGAACAAAGCCAGCAACTCACTATCGCGCATGCTCCAACTACTTCTCGATCAGCTGCTCAATCACATGATCCCAGGAACATCCCTCTTCCGGCCTTCAGAATCACCAGACCACAGTATTCATGCAGTTTGTGATTTTTATAATGTAAATCATGTGATTTTTATAATGTAAATCATGTTGAAGATATATATTTACTGCTCACTGTTATGTAATGAAATGAAGCACTAGCACTTTGATATACAGTACTGTATGATTCACATTATGTGGCTTTTTATGAATGTTTTTATGATATTTTGATTAATTGCCAATCAAGATGTTCACTGCCTTTATATACTGCACAAGACACATGCTGACTTGAGCTTGACAAAGACTGTATTGAACAGTTGAAATGTTGCTTGTACTACACTGGGCTAATAAACCACCTTGTTATTGGAGTGCTGCCTGCGTTTTCCGAATTTGTATCTAGTGGACCGCGTTGGGGACCAGTGCGGGAGTTGCACCCAGGAAGACAGTGTGCTGCTTCTCATTTTCCTTTTTTTGTATCTTCAACAAGAGGAGCCTAGCACCTGAAACATGGCTACATCACCAGAGATTGATAACCCAGATGTCTTTTTTTTCACCAAAGAGGACGAGGAAAGGATACTTGGTGGTACGGTGAGAAATACCTCCTTCTTATCTACACCCTCTGTTTTTGAGACCAAGAAACGCTTTGAATTTGATTCTAAACGCCTGATTAACATGGAGCTGCATATATCCACTCTCTGTGAATATTTTCAACAACATAGGATACCTCGGGGCATGAGGTCCCACTTGAGACCGGACTTACTTTTCAACAACCAGGAATTCTGTTCGAAATTTGCTCAAATATCAAACAAATATGCATATGATGTAATGCTATTGAACATAGAATTTTTGCAAAAAGAGCTACAGTTGGTGAAGGTAGATGTGAACAATCATGTTGAAAGATTACAGCAATTACTATCTAAAGAGGACTTTGAAAATTATAGTGCAATAAGTGAAACTTTTTTTGACAAATTTAGGACTGAGTTACAGGACAAAAAAAGACGTAAATGGACAAGGGATGCTGATGACTATTCACACGGATATGTCTACAATTGGCAGAGTGACCAGAGATGGAATCGTCGACCGGGTGGTGACAAAAGGAACTATAATATTGATTCCACTACAAAAACATCAGTATTTAAACAGAATGAGGGGCCTCCTTCACAACGAGCTGCACAGCATGCGGACTTGCGATCATTTTTAGAGGAGGGTCCAGATCATCCCGAACCAGACGGGGAGGAAAACGTCAGCATAGACAAAGGAAAAGGAAAGATTGTGAAGTCGAAAAAAACGAAATCCACATACAAGAGGAAGATATAGTGGTAAATATATCATCATTGGAACTGGGGACTGTTGAACACTCTATATTAAATAAGGGGTTAACATACTGCCCTGCCACTAGACCCAACTGGTTTTCGGTGGAGATGGCTCTCCACAAATTCTTACGCAGTATCAAATTGAAAATATGGTCTCTAGATTTAGCCAGGCCGTTGGGTACAGTGGCAAGGAAATCGGAGTTGACATTGTCAAATACTGGACTTTATACAAAAAGTGATTTTACACCAGTGATGAATTATCCGGCGATTGACGCTTTTTTTCAGGCTGTGAAAAGGGATGTTGATAATTTAAGAGCTGAATGTACTAATAGACCCATTAAGCACTCCAATATAACATCTGGGGAGATTGCTGCGCTTGGGTCCCTGGCCTCCAACCACGGCCTCACCATCAAATCAGCTGATAAGGGTGGTGGGGTCGTGGTTATGGATACCAGTGACTATGTACATGAGATCCATAGACAGTTGGGTGATGATGCAGTGTACAGGAGGGAGTCACATGATCCAAAATTCAGTTTGCTACGTGAATTAAAACTAATACTGAGCCAGGCTTTGACAGCCGGAATTATAGATGACAAATTGTTTAATTTTCTATATTGTGACAAGCCGGTGACTCCCATCCTGTACACTCTCCCAAAGATTCACAAGAATTTGAATTCCCCCCCGGGACGCCCGATTGTGTCCGGGAGGGGTTCATTATTCTGTAACCCAGCCATTTTTCTTGATAAAATTCTGCGGCCTTTTGCGACCAATGCGAGGTCGTATATACGTGATACAGCTGATTTCCTAAGTAAAATCAGGGATTTGAGGATACCGGAGGGGGCTATTTTGGCGTCTTTTGACGCCACTAGCCTTTACACATCGATTGAGCACGAGTTGGGCCTACAGGCAGTGACACAGTGCTTGAGACAGACGAATTATACGACACAATGCCAGGATTTTATTGTAACCCTGTTGCAATTCATCCTGGTACGGAATTATTTTTTATTCCAAGATGATTTTTTTATGCAGTTACGGGGGACCGCCATGGGGTCCAATGTGGCGCCCACCTATGCTAACATCTACATGACACACCTGGAGGAGACGTTCGTCTATGGATGCCGCCATTTTGAGCACGTGCTCGTGTGGTGGCGTTACATAGACGACGTCTTCTTGGTGTGGGTGGGCGCCGCAGATGACCTCATGGCTTTCCATGAATTCCTTAATCAAATTGACCCCAGTGTTAAATTTACTGTTATACATTCGATTGAGAATCTTCAATTTTTGGACACTAAGGTGTCAGTTCAGAATGGCATGCTGTGCACTGACTTGCATGTAAAGGAGACTGATAAAAATACACTTTTGAGGTTTGAGAGTCACCACCCTCGATCCATGATCAAATCTTTGCCATACAGCCAATTGCTACGAGTGGACAGAATTGCACAGGAGGAGCCGAGTAAGCAGAATAGACTCACTGAGATGGGCTCCAAGTTCATGGCACAAGGGTACCCACAAAAATTGATTAAAAAAAGCATGGATAAAATCAGAAATAGGGATCAGGTTACTAGGAGAAATAGTAATGCTGTTGATAGAATCCCATTTGTCTCGGAATTCAACACAGAAAGTGAAAATATTGCTAAAAGTGTGAGAAAACATTGGGGTGTTCTCAAAAGTGGATTCCCTCGTGTAAAAGAATTTGGTGTCCCACCTCTATTCTCATATAGACGGTCCCGCAATGTGGGTGATAGGGTTGTAAAATCTGATATTGGTTCTAAAAAGGTGAGCTGTGGCTCATATTTTGGTTCTACAAGGACGGGATGCTTTCCGTGCTTTAATTGTATCAATTGCTCCCTGATGATACGTGGCAATTGTTTTGTGAACTCAGCTACAGGAGAAACAATGAAAATTAGACAGTTCTTGACGTGTGACTCTACCCACGTGGTCTATCTCCTATCCTGCCCATGTGACATGTGGTATGTGGGAGAGACCACTTGGGATGTGAAGACACGTCTCAACCACTATAGATATACCATCAGAAAACAGAGGTTGGATTTGCCAGTTTCAAAGCATTTCACAGAAAAAGGACATACAGAAAAGGACCTTCGGTTTAGAATCTTGGAACAGGTGGTAGTGTCTCGACGAGGGGGACACAGAGTAGCGTGCTTAAAGAAGAGGGAACTCTTTTGGATTTTTACATTACAGACCCTTAAGCCTAGGGGTCTGAATGTTGAATTCAAAGTGGGTTAAAGGGTGATACTACACCTAGTTCCTTACCTGTATAATCAAGGTGAAAAATAGTGTGTTTTGTAAAAGATTTATTATTCTTTATTTTGATATATTGTTTTTGTATTTTAGATATTTTACAAGCTATGGATTGGATGTCTCCGGTTGGGATCTGCGCAACATTTGACCGCCATAATATTGTCACAACACAAACATCGGTGCCGCAACTTGACTAGTTACTTGAAATTGTATTTTTGAATGAGTGTGCTCCAATACAGTCTCTGATCGGCTGAACTATATGACCCTTTTAAAATAATCTTTTGTATGGAAGTGTACCTCGACCCCGTATTTGATGGTGGACCCTCTTTGGGACATCCACTTGAAATATTGTGGGACGAGGTTTATAGAATAAAGGGATGCCATTGGCACGAAACCGCATCAATGCTAGTGATTTGGCATTGGCGGTAAGTAAGGCCAGGCTAGGGGTGGCGCCTTTCACGAGAGCGTCTCCTGTTGCCAGGTAACCCAAAGCTAATAGGTGTGTTTTTGGTTGAATGAGATTATCACATGACCAATGTGATGTAGCTAAGAAGCAAGTGGCACGAAACTGCATGAATACTGTGATCCGGTGATTCTGAAGGCCGGAAGAGGGATGTGCCTGGGATCATGTGATTGAGCAGCTGATCGAGAGTTAGTTGGAGCATGCGCGATAGTGAGTTGCTGGCTTTGTTCAGCCATGTTTAGTGTGGTACCGATCTAAGTGTGGGATGGACTATACACATCGCGAGATCAGCGGCATAGACGCATGCGCTGTGAATGATGTGGAACGCCATGCCGGACATGATGCGCAGACCCACATGTGAGAGTTTTCCATTCCTCCTTTTTTTAACCCAAACACGTGGTGTTACACAGATGAAATTATTTACACAATCATGCACCAATTATGTGATTTTTATAATGTAAATCATGTTGAAGATATATATTTACTGCTCACTGTTATGTAATGAAATGAAGCACTAGCACTTTGATATACAGTACTGTATGATTCACATTATGTGGCTTTTTATGAATGTTTTTATGATATTTTGATTAATTGCCAATCAAGATGTTCACTGCCTTTATATACTGCACAAGACACATGCTGACTTGAGCTTGACAAAGACTGTATTGAACAGTTGAAACGTTGCTTGTACTACACTGGGCTAATAAACCACCTTGTTATTGGAGTGCTGCCTGCGTTTTCCGAATTTGTATCTAGTGGACCGCGTTGGGGACCAGTGCGGGAGTTGCACCCAGGAAGACAGTGTGCTGCTTCTCATTTTCCTTTTTATATATATATATATATATATATATATATATATATATATGTGTGTGTGTGTGTAGAAATATGTGTATATATATATATATATATATATATATTTATTGTGGGGAGTCGCTCTGGTAGATAGCGGTGCGGGTGCAGTACCGAGGCAAAACAAGGAGTCCAGAACGTGCAATCAACAGTGTTTTATTCACACTTGCACAAAAATAAACGACAAACAGTCTCTTGGTGTTAATTTACACACATCAGAAGTATTAAGGCAAAACAAAACAGTCCCGTACAGGTTTCATTCACCTGGGAGGTTTTAGGTGCAGGTTCGCACCTGGCTGTCAGTCCAGCCGCAAGACAGTCGACGTCAGGTTTTCCAGGTCGTCTGCACTCCTCCTTGTTGGGCTCTGGCTTCCAGCCCAGGGAACTCCACATAGCACAGAATGGATCAGAACTCCCAAACTCAAATGACTCCACAGCCTAACAGCAGCTCCAGGACAATCACCCCCAGCTGCTGAGGAGGCTGCCTTTTAAAGGCCCGGATAAAGTCGGGCCTGGACCGTGGGGAGTAGGCACCCACCCAACTCTTTGCCTACTCCCAGTAAGAGCCGGCCCGGATTGGCTTTGCAGCCAAACTAACTGACAATGTCAAACAGCACTAGCTGCTGCTGACACATAAAAACCCGGCTCTCACCTCACCGAGGCCAGGAACCTCGGTGACACGTATCGTCCGTCCATGACGACACCTTGCGCCCTCTTACACACACCCCCCCCCCTTTGTTCAACCCTGAGGGGGTGAACACATGTGAGGCAGTGGACGCGGGACAGGGCATCTGCGTTACCCTGCAAGCGGCCTGCCCTGTGTTCGACAGAGAACTTGAAGTTCTGCAGGGATAGGAACCACCTGGTGACCCGAGCATTCCTCTCCTTGGCCTGGCTCATCCACTTGAGAGGGGAATGGTAGGTCACCAGACAGAACCTCCTCCCTAACAGGTAGTAGCGGAGAGATTTGAGTGCCCACTTGATAGCCAGGCACTCCCTCTCCACTATACTATACCTGGATTCGGCGGGACTGAGCTTACGGCTCAGGAAGACAACGGGATGTTCTTCCCCGTTGACCTCCTGAGACAGCACAGCACCGAGGCCTACCTCTGAGGCGTCGGTCTGTACGACGAACTCCCTGTTGAAGTCGGGTGTCACCAAAACCGGGGACCCACACAGGGCCGACTTCAACGCGGAGAAAGCCTCCTCCGCCTTTTCACTCCAGCTAACCTTTCCAGACTTTCGCCCCTTCAACAGGTCTGTCAACAGCGCTGCTATTGTGGCAAAGTGGGGCACAAACCGCATGTAGTACCCTACCATTCCCAGGAAGGACTTTACCTGCCTGGTGGTGACCGGTCGGGGCCAGTTGCGTATGGCTTCTACCTTAGTTACCTGCGGCTTGATGACTCCCCGCCCAATAACATATCCCAGATATTTGGTCTCTTCCAACCCAATCGCACATTTCTTTGGATTGGCGGTTAGTCCAGCTTTCCTCAGGGCATCCACTACCGCCTGCACTTTGGGCAAATGGCTTTCCCAGTCGGTGCTGTGGATGATTACATCATCTAAGTAGGCCGAGGCGTACCGACGATGCGGTCGCAGCACTATGTCCATTAACCTTTGGAAGGTGGTGGGGGCGCCATGCAGGCCAAAGGGTAACACCTTGTAGTGATACAGGCCCTGCGGGGTAACAAAAGCGGTTTTTTCCTTGGCCGACTCCGTTAAGGGTACTTGCCAGTATTCTTTAGTGAGGTCTAGCACAGAAAAATACCGGGCGTGTCCTAAATTCTCAACAAGCTCGTCTACCCGGGCCATGGGATACGCATCAAACTTGGACACTTCATTTAACTTGCGAAAATCGTTGCAGAACCGCAACGTCCCATCCGGCTTGGGTATTAGAACTATGGGACTGGCCCACTCACTTTTCGACTCCTCAATGACATCAAGCTTCAACATTAATTGCACTTCCTCCGTGATGGCCCGTCGCCGAGCCTCGGGTACCCGGTATGGTTTTAACCGGATCTTGGCCTGAGGCTCAGTGACGATGTCATGTCGGATGAGAGACGTGCGGCCAGGGAGGTCCGAGAACACATCCGTGTTCCGACTGATGAACTCCCTGACTTCCTGAACTTGTTTGGAAGACAGGCTGTCTGCAATTTTACCGTGGCTACCGCTCGCAGGCCTCGAACTGTGGGGCTGGACCCTTCTCACCTAGAAGCCCCGGCCGAGGGCTGTTGTCGTCGGCCGTGTCCCTGTCTTTCCACGGCTTCAGTAAATTCACGTGGTACACCTGCTCCGGCTTGCGCCGCCCTGGCTGGTGTACTTTGTAATTTACTTCCCCTACCTTCTCGATTACCTCATAGGGGCCCTGCCACCTAGCTAGGAACTTGCTGTCAGGGTGGGCACCAGGACCAAAACCCGATCTCCCGGGTTGAAGTCCCGTACCCGAGCCTGACGATTATACACCCTACTCTGGGCTTGTTGCGCTGCCTCCATATGCTCCCAGACCAGCGGCAACACCCTTTCCATCCGGTCCTGCATCTGGGTGACATACTTAATGACACTTTTGTGGGGGACAGGCTGTTGTTCCCACGCTTCCTTGGCGATATCCAACAGGCCCCGAGGGTGTCTGCCATAAAGCAGTTCGAAGGGCGAGAACCCAGTAGAGGCCTGGGGCACCTCTCGCACGGCGAACATGAGATAGGGCAGAAGCAGGTCCCAGTCCTTCCCATCTCTGGACACCACCCTTTTTAACATATTTTTTAGAGTTTGGTTGAACCTTTGGACAAGACCGTCTGTTTGCGGATGGTAAACGGACGTCCGTAACTGCTTTATACGCAACAATTTACACAGTTCCCTCATAACTTTGGACATAAAAGGGGTCCCTTGGTCGGTCAGAATCTCTTTTGGCAGGCCCACACGGGAAAACATTTCCATTAGCTCTTTGGCAATGAGCTTAGCCGAGGTATGTCGCAGAGGCACCGCCTCTGGATATCGAGTAGCATAGTCCAGAATCACCAGGATATGTTGGTGACCCCTAGCAGACTTCGATGCGGGTCCGACCAGATCCATGGCAATACGCTCGAATGGGACCTCAATTATTGGGAGAGGGACCAGGGGACTTCTGTAATGCGGCTGGGGGCTATTTACCTGACAGGTCGGACAGGACTTACAGAACTCCTCTACTTCCTTAAACAAACCGGGCCAGTAAAACCGCTGTAGTGCGCGGTCTTGCGTTTTCTGCCACCCCATGTGTCCCCCAAGAACATGTTGGTGGGCAAGCTCCATAACAAGCTTGCGGTATGCGGTGGGCACCACCAACTGTTCAACTGGCTCACCTCGGATTTGGTTCACCCGATACAACATATCCTGAAGAACAATAAATCGTGGAAACATTAATTCAGCCCCTGGTTTCTGGGGTTTACCATCAATCATTACGACACTTTCCCAGGCCCTGGTTAGGGTTTGGTCCCGGTGTTGTGCGGTCCCAAAATTTTCCCCGGAGACATTGAGGTCTGCCAACTCAGGTCCCGGTGGCAAGTCCTCCGTGTCTCCCACCATTACACTCAGTGGGGTTGTCTCCCCCTCTACCGCTGGAGCAGTGGTCACCCCTACCGCTGGCCCTTCAGATTCGGGCTCCCAGGGTTCTGGCCTTCCAGTGGTATCAGGCCACTCTCCTAGGGTTACCCCTGTCTCGGGTCCATCAGACAGTTTTATCGCCGGCCACAGCGCCGGGAAACCTGGGAAGTCCCTCCCAAGTATCAGTTCATGTGGGAGTTTAGTAGCGACAGCCACCTCGTGGGTCCACTTACCAGCCGCTGTGGACAAAGTCACTAGTGCAGTGGGGTAGTCTTTTAGGTCTCCGTGGATGCACAGGACCCCGATTTCACGGCCGGTATACTCCGCAGGCCGTACCAGGGCAGCCCTTACCAGGAGACTAGACTCCCGGAGTCCAGCAGGGCCACCGCCAGAGAATCTCCCACCTCTACCTGACACAGGTGGTTATTGTCCTGCACCTCACGGGTGCCAGTTGCACACAGCTTCCGTGCATACAGGGAGTGGCGATAGCCGTAGTTCCCTTCCATCGGCTCACCCCGATGCGGACAGTCGGCCCTGATGTGGCCTGGCTCCTGACACCTCCAGCATACCACGGGAGGCGGATCCGCAGAGGGTACACTCCGTGCAGGCCTCTCTGTCGCCGGACGTCGGAACTGGGGTGGAGGCCTCCGGGGTTTGACTGACCCCTTCCCAGCAAGACTCCCCTGCAGGTTTCTGGTGGCCTCGTAACGCTCCACCAGGTCGACCATCTCCAGGGCACATACCGGAGACGCCTGGCCGACCCAGTGCTGGAGGGGATAAGGCAGGGCCCTCCAAAAGATGTCGGCCAGCAGACGGTCCAGCATAGCAGCCGGACTTAGAACCTCAGGCTGCAGCCACTTTTGCAACCTGTGCAGCAACTCATAGTACTGCGGCCTGGCGGGTTCAGCCGTTTTAAAGTCCCACTGGTGGACCCGCTGAGCCCGGACCAACACGTTTACCCCCAGTCTGGCCAGGATCTCCCCCTTCACCGTGGGGTAATCAGCAGCCTGGTCATCTGATAGGTCAAAAAAACCTGCTGGGGTCCGGATGCCAGGAACGGAGCGACCACCTCGGCCCACTGGTCACGGGGTAACTTCTCCCTCACGGCTACCTTCTCAAAGACCGCCAGATAGGTCTCAGCATCATCCTCGGGGGTCATCTTGGGAATCGCTGCACGGACCGCTTTCCGGGCATCATGGTACGTGGTGGGACGCTCCTGCAGCTTGTAAGGCCATCACCTGCTGTAGTAGTAGCTGGTTGGTCTCCTGCTGCTGCTTGTTGGCCTCCCGCTGCTGCAAGTTAGCCTCCACAAGGGCTTTTACAACCGCCTCCATTTTGTCCGGGAACACAGGCTGCAACTTTGCTGGCCTAATATAGGCACATGCAGTCGTGCCTAGCAAAAAAAAAATTTTCGGCGTTCACGCCAGCCTCACTGCGCATGCCCGCATCCGACACCAAATGTGGGAGTCGCTCTGGTAGATAGCGGTGCGGGTGCAGTACCGAGGCAAAACAAAGGAGTCCAGAACGTGCAATCAACAGTGTTTTATTCACACTTGCACAAAAATAAGCGACAAACAGTCTCTTGGTGTTAATTCACACACATCAAGTATTAAGGCAAAACAAAACAGTCCCGTACAGGTTTCAGTCACCTGGGAGGTTTTAGGTGCAGGTTCGCACCTGGCTGTCAGTCCAGCCGCAAGACAGTCGACGTCAGGTTTCCAGGCCGTCTGCACTCCTCCTTGTTGGGCTCTGGCTTCCAGCCCAGGGAACTCCACATAGCACAGAATGGATCAGAACTCCCAAACTCAAATGACTCCACAGCCTAACAGCAGCTCCAGGACAATCACCTCCAGCTGCTGAGGAGGCTGCCTTTAAAGCCCGGATAAAGTCCGGCCTGGACCGTGGGGAGTAGGCACCCACCCAACTCTTTGCCTACTCCCAGTAAGAGCCGGCCCGGATTGGCTTTGCAGCCAAACTAACTGACAATGTCAAACAGCACTAGCTGCTGCTGACACATAAAAACCCGGCTCTCACCTCACCAAGGCCAGGAACCTCGGTGACACGTATCGTCCGTCCATGACGACACCTTGCGCCCTCTTACAATATATATATATATATATATATATATATATACACACACACAAATAGAACAAATAGTAGGGCACTCTCTAATATTTTGTACCAAAATAGTTTATTAAAGAAAATAAAGATACAAATAATATCGAGGGTAAATCAGATGGTGTGCAGCTAGGTATATCAGTATACTAGAACCTCAATAGACAAATGTATTTTCTGGCGTATAAGACTACTTTTTAACACATGAAAATCTTCTCAAAAGTCAGGGGTCGTCTTATACGCCGGTATACTGCGTGCTGAAACTTAAGAGGACCTTTCACTGGTCCAAAGATTGTTAGATAATGATATGTATGTGTAGAGCGGTACCCAGGGATCTCCTTGCACTTACTATTATCCCTGGGTGCTGCTCTACACATACGGTATATATGATTATCTAACAATTGTTGGACCAGTGAAAGGTCCTCTTTACTTCCAAGCCGGACTGGAGAAGCTGTCTTTCTCCAGCTTCAGGGACAGGCGCCCTCTAGCTGAGCCACCGTGCGCTGCATCCCGGCCAGTTGCTCCTGAAGCAGCCCTCTCTACCTGCTCTCAGTAGTTTTCCCATGCTTGGATCGTCTGTTTAATTTTTATTTGGTGTGCGTTGGAAGAGGGGTAGTCTTTTACGGCGAGTATAGCCCAAACCCCATATTTTAACAGGAAAAGTAGGTGGTCGTCTTATATGCCCAGTTGTCTTATACATCCAATATCCATAAAGCTATTGCCCAAAGAATTCACTGTCCATAGACTGTAATATAATTAATAAGCGGCCATCAGAACTTCAAAACTTCACTGTCCATAAAATGTACTTAATAGCCATCAAGAATTCATTGTCCATAAAATGCAATTAATACATATGGTTAGGGGTAATGTGTGGATGGGATACTTCTTCAGCTGGGGGGATTAGATACCAAACGCGTTTCGGGGTTGAAAAATTACCCCTTCATCAGTGGCCCACTGATGAAGGGGTCATTTTTCAACCCCGAAATCGGTTTGGTATCTAATCCCCCCGGTTGAAAAAGTATCACATCCGCACATTACCCCTAACCGGGTGAGAAGTGGGGACCACCAAAAGCAACATCTGTCTGCGCAAGTAACGGCATGGCGCAATAAAGAGACCAATAACCTCTACAGGTCCATGTGCACTACTATCCGTTTACGTGGCAACATCAGGCGAACACAGCCCTTGAGAACGGAGCAGTGATTTGCATCATAGGAGCACCGTGTCGAGGGCAGCATAACCCACTGTGTACTCTACCCTGCTAAGACTGTTCTGTAATTGTGTGGAGCATTAAGGGAAGAACTTGCGATCGCTTAACTCTATTTATTCAGCGGGACGCCGCTGACTGGGCAAGAATAGCGGGTCGTCATTGGAGCATATTGCACTTCAGGGCGTTACTTTTTATTTGAACTGTTTTTACTGGCATAAACTCCAGGATGGCTACTTATGTATTAATTGCATTTTATGGACAATGAATTCTTGATGGCTATTAAGTACATTTTATGGACAGTGAAGTTTTGAAGTTCTGATGGCCACTTATTAATTATATTACAGTCTATGGACAGTGAATTCTTTGGGAAATAACTTTATGGATATTGGATGAGTCGCTACTATCATTGTATTCCTTCATATCTATTTGTCTATTGAGGTTCTAGTTTATTACTGATATACCCAGCTGCACACTATCTGATTTACCCTCGCTATTATTTTTATCTTTATTTTCTTCAATAAACTATATTGGTTCCAAATATTAGAGAGTGCCCTACTATTTGCACTATTTTTGTTTTCTATTGTAGATTGGGTGTTTCTATCAGTAGGTGCACCTCTTTTTGGTTACCTACCACTCTTGTCGCGACATTTCCCATTTTTACCTATATTTATATATATATATATATATATATATATATATATACACTGTATGTATATGTGTGTGTATGTGTATATATATATATATATATATATATATACATAATTTGTGGTCAGGGCGACGGCCCGTGGGTGGAGAGAGGTGGAAATTTGGCTAGAACACACAATAATTTGGCTGATTAGTGCCTGGAGCCAAGGACGTGGGTAGGCCTAAAAGGGGGCATACCCTAGAGAGACTGAAGGAAAAAAGGCGAGGGTGGGTGGGGTCTCTGACTGCACGTCCCGCGGCTAGAACGGCGTCAGATTATAAAGGGGCCTAAGCCCCTCCCACTAATACAGGCTGTATTGACAGCCTTAACTACTTGTGGTCAGGGCGACGGCCCACGGGTGGAGAGAGGTGGAAATTTGGCTAGAACACACAATAATTTGGCTGGTTAGTGCCGGGAGCCAAGGACGTGGGTAGGCCTAAAAGGGGGCAAAAAGAAGAGACAACATACTGCAATACAGCTTTATTGATTAATTTACAGAGCAAGTGAGCAAAAGGCATTGCGAATTTCAGATTGTGGATTTGGCATGTATCTGGAAAAACAAGAAGACCTCCAGTGCCCCATGTTCCTAATGATATGTGGAGGTACTTGGTGTCTGGAAGTGGCAGAGGCAGCTCCTATGCGGAAGGAGTGGCCGGCAATGGATTTTGGGTCGTAACCCAACTCAGAGGCTAATGAACGTACATGCGAAATAAACTGGGAAATGGACAGCGGACCACCCTTGAACGGGAACAAAGGACTACCCGGAGTAGCAGCTTGGAGCCCAGACATTAATTGCTTAAGCACGCTGACCGGGCACCAATCGTTGTGAGAAGGGAAATACAGAACATTGGTCGGAGGACCCGTCTGAGAGGTCTTGGTGGTTGGGTTGCTGAGTATGAAATGATATGGAGCCACCACAGATGCTGTTTTTGCAGGTGACAGCTGCCCCTCATGGTAACGGTGAATTCCCCGGGCCGGAGAAACCCGTAGAAACCTAAGTACATTGCAGCTTTGATAACTGTGCTAACGAAGGGCTCAAAAGGATTCCCAGGATAGCTTCCTAAACATTTCACTAGAAAGGGGTTGTCTGACCGGGGGGGGGCTGTCTTTACCGGCTTTTCCAATACCCCTGAGTGTAGCCTTAATGGCTTGGGCCATGAAAAAGGACCTGCGTGCTGGGTTGTTTATGGTGAAAAAGTGCTGCACACCCGCCAGATACAGGTGGATAGTGTTGGAAGAAAGTTTAAGGTTGGCATGGCAGTGGGCTACAAATGCCATCATAAACAAGATGTCGTCCTGTGGGTGTATAGCTGCAAATTTCCTGTACAGATTCCAGCCCGTCTGGTAATTCCTAGTGTTGACAGAAAGGCCCTTGTGTAAGAGGTCTTCGGCTGCCATGATCAGAGAGGTTAATCCCATGTCAGATCGTGAACTCTGGAACTGGTGCCCCTGTTGTGTCCGCATATGGCGAGTTTTGGAAGAAAACATGGAAGTTAAACCGGGAAAGAGCATCGGCAGCTACATTTCTGGAACCCTGTATATGGGAGCACTCAATGTGGACCATTGAAAGCCAAACAAATCTGCGCAGAAGGGACATGATTTTTGGAGATTTGGCTCTACCGTTATGGATGATGTCTACCGAGTCCTGGATGTCTGTGACAAACATAACCCTGAAATTAGACCACTGCCGGCCCCATACATGTGCCGCTGCCACCAATGGATAAAGCTCTAATAGTAGGCAAGAACTTAGAGCCTCCTTATCAGTGGTGATCTGAGGAGGCCAGGAACCAGCTAGCCAGTGGTTCTTAAAAATGGCAGCAAAAACCCTAGAGGCAGCCGCATCTGAGAAGACAGTGGCGGAGGAAGGACTCCGGGGAGGGACAACAATTTAACACCATTCCATGTGGACATGAATGTGCTCCACATGGACAGACATGGCCTGTCTGTCTAAGCAAATGATACTGTCCTGTTCTGGAGCAAAAGGCAGGAGAAGTAGCAGACGCGAAATGAAAGCCCGCCCTTGGGGCATCAACCTCATAGCAAAATTCAGCCTTCCCAGTAACGACTGGAGATCCGCTTTGGTCAGGAGGCAAGACGCTGCGACTTTGTCGATAGCAGTGTGCAACAACTTCTCCTCGGGGAGCCTGGCTTCCAACCTATTGGAATCAAGGATAACCCCCAGGAAGGTGATGGATGTAGACAGTCCTGCCATTTTACCCTGGGCTACTGGAACGTGTAGTGCGGAAAAAATATCTAACAGGGTGGACAGACTGCTTGAACATCAGGAAGTCATCCAAGTAGTGGATACACATAGAAGTGTCATCATGCTTGACCAGGATCCAGTGTAGGGCCTGGGCAAACTGGTCAAACATCCACGGGCTGCTTTTAGAGCCAAAAGTTAGACGATGGGAAAAGTAGTATGTAACGGATCGACGGGCACCCCGACTGGGTACCTCCGTTGAAAGATGCTCCTAGCGCTTCTTGAGGATTCCAAGCGCTCTAGCCGACACCACAACCACCAAATCGGAGAAGCATATGAATGCGGTAAACAGCCGAATAGGAAAAACCATACGAAGAGGTTTACACTCCTAGCAGTCAAACTGGAACAGCATACAATAAATCCCCCCCCAATAACGAGACGACACTTCGTTTTGAGGGTCAAGCAGGAACTCTCTATTGGATGGCAAAGCTTGGCCTTTTATGCAAGTCTTCCAGCCAGGGCTACTCCCCCGGTGACCTGATTGAGGACAGGCACACAAAATACAGCGACCAATCAACATACAGCCAGATATATCCCAACCCCACATGCATGGTCCATTGTGCTTGCTGATTAGGTCACAGGCAATGTCCATTGTGGATGCTGATTAGGTCACAGGTAATGTCCATTGTGGATGTTGATTAGGTCCCAGGCAATGTCCATTGTGGATGTTGATTAGGTCACAGGCAATGTCCATTGTGAATGTTGATTAGGTCACAGCAATGTCCATTGTGAATGTTGATTAGGTCACAGGTAATGTCCATTGTGAATGTTGATTAGGTCACAGGTAATGTCCATTGTGAATGTTGATTAGGTCACAGGCAATGTCCATTGTGAATGTTGATTAGGTCACAGGTAATGTCCATTGTGGATGTTGATTAGGTCACAGCAATGTCCATTGTGAATGCCAACTGTCACTGGGGCCATAGTCACAGGCTATGTGACAAGCAGGCCTCTCCAATGACCAGGGATAAATGGCAGTATGTCACATATCTCCCCTTTGGGGGGAAGACTAACCAGGCACCTGACCTCCTGTCGGTCAGTGCCTATGTTAGTCGATCCACCAACCCACAAAAGACAAATGCCAGAGTTGCCCACCCACAACAAACAGGACTTGAGGGAGGGCAGAGGCCGACTGCACTCTGCCCAGCTGCCAGCTCTCCTACTGGTATAACCTGCAGGACCTCAGGCTCTGGACAGGGGACAAAGGGAGGGCAGAGGCCGACTGCACTCTGCCCAGCTGCCAGCTCTTCTACTGGTATAACCTGCAGGACCTCAGGCTCTGGACAGGGGACAAAGGGAGGGCAGAGGCCGACTGCACTCTGCCCAGCTGCCAGCTCTTCTACTGGTATAACCTGCAGGACCTCAGGCTCTGGACAGGGGACAAAGGGAGGGCAGAGGCCAACTGCACTCTGCCCAGCTGCCAGATCTTCTACTGGTATAACCTGCAGGACCTCAGGCTCTGGACAGGGGACAAGGGAGGCAGAGGCCGACTGCACTCTGCCCAGCTGCCAGCTCTTCTGCTGGTATAACCTGCAGGACCTCAAGCTCTGGACAGGGGACAAAGGGAGGGCAGAGGCCGACTGCACTCTGCCCAGCTGCCAGCTCTCCTACTGGTATAACCTGCAGGACCTCAGGCTCTGGATAGGGGACAAAGGGAGGGCAGAGGCCGACTGCACTCTGCCCAGCTGCCAGCTCTTCTACTGGTATAACCTGCAGGACCTCAGGCTCTGGACAGGGGACAAAGGGAGGGCAGAGGCCGACTGCACTCTGCCCAGCTGCCAGCTCTCCTACTGGTATAACCTGCAGGACCTCAGGCTCTGGACAGGGGACAAAGGGAGGGCAGAGGCCGACTGCACTCTGCCCAGCTGCCAGCTCTTCTACCGGTATAACCTGCAGGACCTCAGGCTCTGGACAGGGGACAAAGGGAGGGCAGAGGCCGACTGCACTCTGCCCAGCTGCCAGCTCTTCTGCTGGTATAACCTGCAGGACCTCAGGCTCTGGACAGGGGACAAAGGGAGGGCAGAGGCCGACTGCACTCTGCCCAGCTGCCAGCTCTTCTGCTGGGGGGCTGGGAACATAGTCCGGCTCAGTAGCCAGGGGAACATGGGCGCCAGTGGGGGTTAACATCGCCTCTGTTAACCCTGGGGCCAAGTTAGGTGTTAGCTGGGGAGGAGAGTTTGTACTTACCCCCTCCTCCTGTTGTCCCAGTGCGGGTAGTTGGGGATCTGGACAGGCTGTCCAGCATCCCTGTAGGTCAGGCACAGAGACCACGGTCCCATCTGCGCCATCTGGGAGATTGGTGTCTCCCCTTGTTAGGGTAAGCTGCCGCTGGGGAGAGGGGGTGCTGTGTTCCTCTCCCTGAAACACAGGCTGCCGCTGGAGTGGGAGACCGGCACCTTCAGCTCCCTGGGGTACACACTGCCGCTGGGGAGGAAGGACGACACCTTCAGCTCCCTGGGGTACACACTGCTGCTGGGGATCTGGGCCGACTGCCCAGCATCCCTGTAGGGCCAGTAGTGAGACCGCAGTCCCATCTCCACCTGCCATCTGTGGGTCTTCCCAGGACCAGTCTATGAGGTCCCTCAACATTTGAGAGTAGGGACCACCTGCTTCTGCACCTGGTAACTCAGGCTGCGGCTGGGCATCTGGGCCAGCTTCCCAGCATCCCGGTGGAGAGACCTCGGTCCCATCTCCACCTGCCTGTTGTGGTTCCTCGCAGGACCAGTCTGAGGACCCCTACTTCGGGTTCCTCTGGCCGCCACCGGGGGAAATGGTTAACCTCCTCGAATGGAGCCTCTCTTTGGCTGCTATAAGGCTCCTTCTGCTGAGCATACTCCCCCTCTTTCGCCAGCCGGAATTCTCGGTCCAGCCTTGTGTTTCGCTCGGCCATGACCTGGTT
Organism: Bufotes viridis; assembly: GCA_033119425.1. NCBI lineage: Eukaryota > Metazoa > Chordata > Amphibia > Anura > Bufonidae > Bufotes > Bufotes viridis. Next base: position 173,409,812 of record CM065589.1, read on the forward strand.
CCAGATCACCCGGCGTGTCTCCATGGGTACATCATCCCCATACTGGGCCACTCGCTGCCTTACTTCGGCCAGCCAATTATCTCCAGAGCCAGAGCCTTCCATACTTGTCTGCTCCAAGTCGCTGGATCCCTCTGCTCCCAGGGGCGCTGTACGGATACTAGCGTTGCCCTCAATTTGTAATTCCATGAACGGTGTCTCTGAGCTGCTTTACCTCGCACTAGGACGCCCACCCACTGCTTGCCACCAATGTCACGGATCGACGGGCACCCCGACTGGGTACCTCCGTTGAAAGATGCTCCTAGCGCTTCTTGAGGATTCCAAGCGCTCTAGCCGACACCACAACCACCAAATCGGAGAAGCATATGAATGTGGTAAACAGCCGAATAGGAAAAACCATACGAAGAGGTTTACACTCCTAGCAGTCAAACTGGAACAGCATACAATAAATCCCCCCCCCCCCTTCGTTTTGAGGGTCAAGCAGGAACTCTCTATTGGATGGCAAAGCTTGGCCTTTTATGCAAGTCTTCCAGCCAGGGCTACTCCCCCGGGGACCTGATTGAGGACAGGCACACAAAATACAGCGACCAATCAACATACAGCCAGATATATCCCAACCCCACATGCATGGTCCATTGTGCTTGCTGATTAGGTCACAGGCAATGTCCATTGTGGATGCTGATTAGGTCACAGGTAATGTCCATTGTGGATGTTGATTAGGTCACAGACAATGTCCATTGTGAATGTTGATTAGGTCACAGGTAATGTCCATTGTGGATGTTGATTAGGTCACAGCAATGTCCATTGTGAACTGTCACTGGGGCCATAGTCACAGGGTAATAGGCTGACAAGCAGGCCTCTCCAATGACCAGGGATAAATGGCAGTATGTCACATAGTACTTGCCCGCCCACTTAATACCACAGTATTGCCAGAGTTGGGGAAAAAAAAGGAAGGAGCTTAAATGCATCCGCAATATCTGATTTTTGACAACCAAGCACCCCTGCCAGCCCTTAGAATAAACTGGATGGCTTAATCGATGGAGGAGTATTTCATTGTGAATTCTTCTGATGGTATGAGGGAGTTAATGCTGGGAATGACGGAAGAATGAGGAGCCCAGAGGTCATAAATTAACCCTTCTTTAATACAATCCTTCTTTACCACTAAACCAATCGGGTCAATCCTCCAACAATCAAAGCAAGGGGCCGATTAGGAACCCTTTCTTTAACTCAGAGTCAATAAACTCCTGAACCGCCGCCGGATCTTGTTTTGCAGAGAGAAGATTGTCACATTCCCAGTTGGACTGAGGGAGGGCCACCAGCCCCATATGGAAGCCATGCGAAAGACCTGCCACCAAATTATTCACAAAGCCCTGATCATGGTGATCACTCAAGAGAGCTTTGAGGAGGTCCACATTGACGTTGGCTAGTCATAACTGCTTGTTGGGTCTTTTGGGACATGTGGACCTGGGATGGGCCCTGAAATGAGCTGTACACACATGCAGGGCCCTGCAACCACTGAACTAGAAATGACCAAAATTTTAATTATTGCATACCTGACTTTTACCCAAGTAGACAATAGGCCTTCCAAACCTGTCCACTGGGGCAGTGCCCCTAGGGGCCCCGGATGGGCCAGGAAGGGCTCTATCCGGTTGGGAAAAAAACGAATTAGGGCACCATTCTGTTGAATTGAAAATGGACTGACAAGCTGCACAAGTAGGAGCTCTGAGGCCTGCAAAATGTCTACAAAAAAGTCCCATATCGAGATTAGTCCAATTTGTGGAAAACTGAAATTGGGCAAGGGGAGCTGCTGCCTTTGCTGCGAATGAACGATGGTAATCGTAAAAGGCAGTACCGCCATACTTATGGCCCAGATCGGTGACCCGGTAAAGGTAAGTGTCAAGTTCTTCTCCCCTGTCCGGTTGAGCAGAGTATATAACATCCCTGTAAAGGCTAAAAGCCAGCACAACCTCAGGCCAGCTACCTGGTGTGAAAACGGGAAGACATATCACAAACAAGACGAACAACCGTCCTACGAGCTGCCAACAAGCAATGGCAGATAATGACGGTGCAGAACACCCTGGTTGGCCGGGCAAAACACGGATCGAGAAGACAAACGAGACAGTCACCTGAATGCTTCAGGCCACGGGTAGACAAAAAGGTAGAAGACAGAACACCCTGGTGAGAGGAGAAAACGAGTTGCATACACTGCCACACACCTGAACGCTTCAGGTGAAGATGACTACAAGGATGGTGGAACAAACCTGAACGTACCAGGCAGGACAAACATGCCAATACGAGTGGCAGACATAGTGAAACACCTGAATGCTTCAGGCGGACGTGAAAATGAGGACTGACAACCCCAACCTGCCCGTGCCAGGGTTAGACAACGAAACAAGTGCCGACAGACAACGCCCTGGCTGCCCGAGTGACGGGCCTGGCCTGATATGACGACTAGGAACATGGAACGAACCTGAACATGATGGGCAGTACAAAAGTGCCAACGTGAGTGGCCCAAAGCGGCTTGCAGTGGGCTTGGGGATTAGTTTGCACATGCCATTCGAGTTCCATTTCTACCCTACTTGGCTTGGTTTTTGCCCAATTATAGGCCTACCCACGATTATGGCTTAGGGCACACAACAAGCCATTTAGTCAGGTTAGCTAAGATATGCCTAGCTGGGTTAGGTTGTTCCCGTTGTTTCTCTCCCTAGGGTTCTTCGGTTATCTCTTGGCCGTAGCCATGACCACAAGTTGGTAAGGCTGATTAGTCAGACTGCATTTGTGGGAGGGGCAGAGGCTCTTCATATACGAGCCACAGCCTCACTCACGGGAGAGAGATAAATAGAGATAGAGATAGATTTGCAAATGAGATGCTTGGCAAATTATATTGTACAAAATTATTTGAGCCCGTCTGCCAAACCTCACGGCGATCTCGGGTTCCTAACACTAAATCTTACCTGTTATGCGACATAACAGCCACATAAAATCCAGGGACTGCAGGTTCCCCATGCATGCTGGGTCCTCTCTGCTTTTTACTGTTTTTATCTCCCTGGCTACAGTTACGGACCTCAGACGCTCGATTACAGGTCCGACTTTGGGCTGGCCAAGCATCTTCCTATGTTTCCTACCTATCCTATTTAGTGGGACTGTCTCCCCCTCACCCACCGGACCTACTGTGGGCCTCCCTGCCTTGGGTTTCTGGGGTCCTAACACCTCACCTGGGCTAGGCCCCGATACTGGAAGTTTTCCTATCGCTCTGGGAATTGTATGTACAACGGCCGGCCACAGGCCTGGGAACAAGGGAAAGTCTCTTCCTATTATCACATCATAGGGCATACTCGTGGTTACAGCCACCTCATGGACCTGCCTGCCAGCACACGTGCTTACAGACACCATAGCAGTGGGGTATTCTTTTAAATTTCCATGAATGCTGAACACCCCAACTCTCCGGCCTGTAAACTCTGTGAGTCGCACCAGGGAAGCCCTCACCAGGGTCACCTGACTCTCTGAATCCAGCAGAGCTGCCACGGGAGTGTCTCCCACCTCCACCTGACACAAATGTTCATTCTGGATAGTTTCTGACACACCGACCATTCTGGCATACCATGACTGTCTATACCCAAAGGTTACGTCCATGGGCTCGACTAGGTGGGGATAGTCGGCTCGTACATGGCCAAGCTCGTGACACCGCCAGCAGATTATAGTCCCGATCCCCAAAGGGCACATCCCATGCGGTCTTTCTCAGTTCAGGCCGCCGGGTCCGGGGCATGGATTTTATGGGTTTTATTACTCCCTTCTCCAGCGTTCCCCCCTGGAGTTCCTCACTAGCCCCATACCATTCGACTAGGTCCACCATCTCCAGGGCACTAGTAGGAGATGTCTGGCCAACCCTGCGCTGGAGGGGTAGTGGCAATGCCCTCCAGAATTTCTCAGCTACAATACGGTCCAGCATAGTAGTGGGACTCAGCACACCAGGCGGCAGCCATTTTTGCAAGAGGTGCAGCAAATTATAATACTAGGGTTGTGCTGGCTCCGCTGGGTTAAACTCCCACTGATGCACCCGCTGGGCACTGACCAACACATTCACCCCCAGTCTCGCCAGGATCTCACCCTTGACCTTAGAGTAGTCTGCCGCTTGGGATCCTGATGCGAGGAACGGAGCAATGACCTCAGCCCACTGGTCTCGTGGTAGTATCTCACTCACGGCCACCTTCTCGAACATCGCCAGGTAGGTTTCGACGTCATCTGTCGATGCCATCTTGGGAATCGCCGCACGGACTGCTTTCCGGGCATCGTGGACCCCATGAGATATGACTTTTCTAGTGCCATCACATGTTGCAGCGGCCGATGGTTTGTTTCCTTCTGTCGCTGATTAGCTTCTAGCAGTTGTCTATTTGTCTCCTGCTACTGTGCCATGGCCTGGACCAGCTGCTTTATCATCTCCTCCATCTTGTTCTGTGACGCTGGTTGCAACTTAGCAGGCTTAATCCAGGACATACAACAGTGCCCAAAAAAATGCAACAAAAAATTTCGGCTTCACGCCAGCCTCACTGTGATTGCCCGCATCCGACACCAATTGTGGGGACTCACTCTGGTAGACAGGGTCAGCGGACGCAGTATAGAGGCAGAAACACGTTCTTCGGATCAAACAGTGCAGTGTTTTATTCACACTTCAGGCAAGTGACAAAACAAGCAGTCCAATTCAAGCAAAAAGTCACCTTTGTGGTATTGGTGGTAGTTCACACCATGCAGCAATTCTGCCTCACAGAGTCCTTGTTCATAGCAGCATGAACCTGTTTTCACTCCAAACAAGTAGCAAGCCTCCATCCAGCAACAATACTATCAGATCCCAACACAGAGATCCCTTTGCATAAACCCAGCTGTCTTTTAAAGGAAACTAGGTGTTAACCAAAAACCCAGACCGGCACCTAAAATCCGGTTCAGAATTTGCCCTCACCTGGCTACAATCAACCCTGCAGCACAGGCTGTGAGGAAAATACCTGTTTTCCACAACCAAACCTCTTACTGTGTCACAATATGTATATATATGTGTGTGTGTGTGTGTGTGTATATATATATATATATATATATTGTGGTAAGGTGCAGGGTGCCGTCCTAGATGGCAGGTACGTGTCACCGAGGTTCATAGCCTCGGTGAGGTAAGAGCCGTTTGTTGATGTCAGTAGCAGGTAGTGCTACTGACACATTTGCTAAATAGCATGGCTGCAAAGCCGATCCGGGCCGGCTCTTACCGGGAGCAGCTAAAGTGTAGGGTGGGTGGCTGCTCCCACGACCCAGTCCTGGTTTTGGGCTGGGTTTAAAAACTCAGCCAGCACCAGCAGCTGGGAGAGTGATTGTCCTGGAGCTGCTGCTAGTGCTGTGGAGCTCTCTGGGCTGGAAGGAGGAAACCAGCAGGAGGCGTGCAGTCGTCCTGGAAGCCTGAATGTGGATTATCCTGCGGCTGGGCTGACAGCCAGGTGCGAACCCGCACCTCAAACCTCCCAGGTGATTGGAACCTGTGTTTGGACTGTTTGTTTTCCACTCGTTTTCTGATGTGTGTGTGATTTAACACCAAGTGACTGCCTGCTGTTAATTTGATGCAAGTGTGAATAAAACACTGTTTTCCGCACCTTCTGGACTCCCTTGTGCCTCTATACTGCACCCGCACCGCTGTCTACCAGAGCGACTCCCACATTTGGTGTCGGATGCGGGCATGCGCAGTGAGGCTGGCGTGAACGCCGAAGTTTGTTTTTCTGGGAGCGACTGGATGTCCTATATTCGGCCGGCAAAGTTGCAGCCTGTGTTCCCTGACAAAATGGAGGCGGCGGTGAAAGCTCTCATAGAGGCTAACGTGCAGCAGCGGGAGACCAACCAGCTACTGCTACAGCATGTGATGGCGTTGCAAGCTGCAGGAGCGTCCCACCACGACCATGATGCCCGGAAGCGGTCCGTGCGGCGATCCCAAAAATGACCCCCTCAGGCGGCGTGGAGACGTATCTGGCGGTCTTTGAGAAGGTCGCCGTGAGGGAAAAAGTTACCCGTGACCAGTGGGCCGAGGTGGTTGCTCCGTTCCTGGCATCCGGACCCCAGCAAGTTTTTGATTTAGCAGATGACCAGGCTGCTGATTATCCCACGGTGAAGGGGAGATCCTGGCCAGACTGGGGGTAAATGTGTTGGTCCGGGCTCAGCGGGTCCACCAGTGGGACTTTAAAGCGGCTGAACCCGCCAGGCCGCAGTACTATGAATTGCTGCACAGGTTGCAAAAATGGCTGCAACCTGACGTTCTAAGTCCGACTGCTATGCTGGACCGTCTGCTGGCTGACATGTTCTGGAGGGCCTTGCCTTACCCCCTTCAGCACTGGATCGGCCAGGTATCACCCACCAATGCCCTAGAAATGGTCGACCTGGTGGAGCGCTATGAGGCCACCCAAAACTTGAAAGGGGTGTTGTTGGGAGGGGCCGGTCAAACCCGGAGGACTCCCATCCAGTCCCGGCGACTGGTACCCGAGAAACCTGCTCGGTGTGTACCCCCTGTAGACCCGGCTCCGATAGTCTGCTGGCGGTGTCACGAGCCTGGCCACGTAAGGGCCGACTGTCCACAGTCGGGGAGAACCCATGGAGACTAATTATGGGTACCGGGCTTCCATGTATGCCCGGAGACTGTGTGCGACCGGCACCCGAGACAATAGACAATCGTCATCTGTGCCAGGTGCAAGTCGGGGATAACCTGGCAGTGGCGCTGTTGGACTCAGGGAGCCTAGTAACCCTGGTAAGTGCTGCCCTGGTACAGCCCACCCAGTATACGGGCCGGAAAGTTGGTGTGGTGTGCATACACGGAGACTTAAAGGACTATCCCACTGCTGTAATGTCTCTGTCCACGGCGGCCGGCACATGGACTTGTGAAGTGGCGATCTCCTCAAAGCTACCCTATGAACTAATAATTGGGAGAGACTTCCCTGGTTTTCCGTCACTATGGCCTGAGGTGAAAGTGACTAATAGCCCTGAGACAGGGGTAACCCTAGCTGAGTGGCCTGGTTCCAGTGGGAGGCCAGAGCCCTGGGGCCCGAGTCCGAAGGGCCTGCGGTAGGGGTGACCACCACTTCTGTGATAGAGGAGGCACCCCCACTGAGTGTAATGGTGGGAGACATGGAGGACTTGCCACCAGGACCTGAGTTGGCAGACCTCCACGTCTCCGGAGATAATTTTGGGACTGCCCAACACCGGGACCAAACCCTAACCAGGGCCTGGGAGAATGTGCTGGAAATTGATGGTAAACCCCAGAGACCAGGGGCTGAGTTAATATTTCCCGCTTTGTTGTTCACCAAGAAATGTTATATCGGGTGAACCAAATCCGAGGTGAACCTGTTGAACAGTTGGTGGTGCCCACAGCGTCACATAAGCTTGTCATGGAGCTTGCCCACCAACATGTTCTTGGGGACACTTGGGGTGGCAGAAAACCCAGGACCGCATACTGCAGCGGTTTTATTGGCCCAGTGTGTTCAAGGAGGTAGAGAATTATTGTAAGTCCTGTCCCACCTGTCAGATACACTAGCCCCCAGCCACATTTCCGTAGTCCTCTGGTACCTCTTCCAATTATTGAGGTCCCGTTTGAGCGAATCGCTATGGATCTAATTGGGCCTGTACCAAAGTCTGCCAGGGAGCCACCAACACATTTTGGTAGTTCTCGACTATGCCACTCGGTATCCGGAGGCGGTGCCTCTGCGACATACCTCAGCTAAGCTCATTGCCAAAGAGTTAATGGAAATGTTTTCCCGTGTGGGCCTGCCAAAAGAGGTTCTGACAGACCAAGGGACCCCTTTATGTCCAAAGTTATGAGGAACTGTGTAAATTGTGCGTATAAAGCAATTGCGGACGATCCGTTTACCATCCGTAAACGGACGGTCTTGTCGAAGAGTTTAACCAAACTTTAAAAAATATGTTAAAAGGGTGGTGTCTAGAGATGGGAAGGACTGGGACCTGCTTCTGCCCTATCTCATGTTCGCAGTGCGAGAGGTACCCCAGGCCTCTACTGGGTTCTCGCCCTTCGAACTGCTTTATAGCAGACACCCTCGGGGCCTGTTGGATATCGCCAAGGAAGCATGGGAACAACAGCCTGTCCCCCACAAAAGTGTCATTGAGTATGTCACCCAGATGCAGGACCGGATGGAAAGGGTGTTGCCGCTGGTCCGGGAGCATATGGAGGCAGCGCAACAAGCCCAGAGTAGGGTGTACAATCGTCAGGCTCGGGTGCGGGGCTTCAATCCGGGAGATCGGGTTTTGGTTCTGGTACCCACCCTTGACAGCAAATTCTTAGCTAGGTGGCAGGGCCCCTATGAGGTGATCGAGAAGGTAGGGAAGTAAATTACAAAGTACACCAGCCAGGGCGGCGCAAGCCGAGCAGGTGTACCACGTGAATTTACTAAAGCCGTGGAAAGATAGGGACACGGCCGACGACCACAGCCCCCGGCCAGGGCTTCTAGAGTGAAAAGGGTCCAGCCCCACAGTTCGAGGCCTGTGAAGCCGTAACCACGGTAAAAATTGCAGACAGCCTGTCTTCCAAACAAGTTCAGGAAGTCAGGGAGTTCATCAGTCGGAACACGGATGTGTTCTCGGACCTCCTGGCCGCACGTCTCTCATCCGACATGACATCGTCACTGAGCCTCAGGCCAAGATCCGGTTAAAACCATACCGGGTACCCGAGGCTCGGCGACGGGCCATCGCGGAGGAAGTGCAATTAATGTTGAAGCTTCGATGTCATTGAGGAGTCGAAAAGTGAGTGGGCCAGTCCCATAGTCCTAATACCCAAGCCGGATGGGACGTTGCGGTTCTGCAACGACTTTCATAAGTTAAATGAAGTGTCCAAGTTTGATGCGTATCCCATGCCCGGGTAGACGAGCTTGTTGAGAATTTAGGACAAGCCCGTTATTTTTCTGTGCTGGACCTCACTAAAGGGTACTGGCAGGTACCCTTAGCGAGTCGGCCAAGGAAAAAACGCTTTTGTTACCCGCAGGGCCTGTATCACTACAAGGTGTTACCCTTTGGCCTGCATGGCGCCCCGCCACCTTCCAAGGTTAATGGACATAGTGCTGCGACCACATCGTCGATGCGCCTCGGCCTACTTAGATGATGTAATCATCCACAGCACCGACTGGGAAAGCCATTTGCCCAAAGTGCAGGCGGTAGTGGATGCCCTGAGGAAAGCTGGTCTAACCGCCAATCCAAAGAAGTGTGCGATTGGGTTGGAAGAGACCAAATACCTGGGGTATGTCATTGGGCGGGGAGTCATCAAGCCTCAGGTAAATAAGGTAGAGGCAATACGGAGTTGGCCCCGACCGGTCACCACCAGGCAGATAAAGTCGTTCCTGGGGATTGTGGGGTATTACATGAGGTTTGTGCCCCACTTTGCCACCTATCGCTTCGCCATTGACAGAGTTATTAAAGGGCGTAAGACAGGGATGGTCCGCTGGAATGAGCAGGCGGAAAAGGCTTTCTCTGCCCTGAAATCGGCCCTGTGTGGGTCCCGGTTTTGGTGACACCCGATTTCAGGAAGAGTTCGTTGTCCAGACCGACGCCTCTGAGGTTGGCCTTGGTGCGGTACTATCGCAGGAAGTCAGCGGGGAGGAGCATCCCGTTGTCTTCCTCAGCCGCAAGCTCACCCCAGCCGAGACCAGGTACAGCATAGTCGAGGAGAGTGCCTGGCCATCAGAGTGGGCACTTCGAGGCCCTCCGTTATTACCTGTTGGGCAGAAGCTTCCGCCTGAGTGACCGACCACTCCCCACTCAAGTGGATGTGCCAAGCCAAAGAGAGGAATGCCCGGGTCATCAGGTGGTTTCTGTCCCTACAGAATTTTAAGTTCACGGTGGAGCACAGGCGGGCCGGTTGTTAAAAAATGCAGACGCGCTCTCCGGGTACACTGTTTGTCGTGTGTCCACCCCTCAGGGTTGAACAAGGGGAGGTATGTGGTAAGGTGCAGGGTGCCGTCCTAGATGGCAGGTGCGTGTCACCGAGGTTCATAGCCTCGGTGAGGTAAGAGCCGTTTGTTGATGTCAGTAGCAGGTAGTGCTACTGACACATTGCTAAATAGCATGGCTGCAAAGCCGATCCGGGCCGGCTCTTACCGGGAGCAGCTAAAGTGTAGGGTGGGTGGCTGCTCCCACGACCCAGTCCTGGTTTTGGGCTGGAGTTTAAAAACTCAGCCAGCACCAGCAGCTGGGAGAGTGATTGTCCTGGAGCTGCTGCTAGTGCTGTGGAGCTCTCTGGGCTGGAAGGAGGAAACCAGCAAGGAGGCGTGCAGTCGTCCTGGAAGCCTGAATGTGGATTATCCTGCGGCTGGGCTGACAGCCAGGTGCGAACCCGCACCTCAAACCTCCCAGGTGATTGGAACCTGTGTTTGGACTGTTTGTTTTTTCCACTCGTTTTCTGATGTGTGTGTGATTTAACACCAAGTGACTGCCTGCTGTTAATTTGACGCAAGTGTGAATAAAACACTGTTTTCCGCAACTTCTGGACTCCCTTGTGCCTCTATACTGCACCCGCACCGCTGTCTACCAGAGCGACTCCCCACAATATATATATATGTTTATATGTTGGTAAGGCTGATTAGTCAGCCTGCATTTGTGGGAGGGGCGGAGGCTCTTTATATATAAGCCACAGCCTCACTCACGGGCGTGTGTTCTCAGGTGCACAGCTTCCGCTGGGTGTCATTAGCAAACTAGCTTCTCTGGTGGTAGGATCCTTTCTTTGCAGCATGGAGCCAGAAAGGAGCTTATTATTTTGCTCTCTGCTACCGTAGCATGCACGCGGCATAATACATAAGTAAGTTGGGCCGGGGCCATCTCTCCTGGCCGGTCGGAACCGACTTTGCTAGTAAACGGGAGGCTTCGCCTCAGAATCTGCTGCCTCAGGTAGGTTTGTTCATTGGGGTTAAATATTTCTATTTCTTTTCAACTTTGTTTGTTTGGTAATAGGAGTTAGTTCCTATAAATCTTACAACTTTTACTTCGCTTTGTTCGTCTCGTATGAAAAGTTACTTCAGCCGGTTTGCTGTAAGGCAGAGTTACCCGGGCTGCACGTGACATCATGTTTGGCGATCGGACGCAGCTGTTATTGTTCAGGCCTCTTGCTGTAGCTGTTCCTTGCCATGTGTCTCCCCCCGCTACCACCATCTTAAGACTTCACGTATTTCAGTGCTCATGTACTTAAAAACCCTGCCGCACTTTTATGCTCTGCTGTTATCCTGAGCGGCATTTACACTTTGGGCTTTTATTTCATGTCTTATGATTCTTATGCCTACTATTGCAACATGCTTCATACGCCTCACACACTCAAATGCATCCGCACGTCTTTTACTGTCACAGCACTTTCCTACTCCGCTCATTCCCAGACCAGCCTTTACATTTGGCTGTTACACTATTTTACTCCCTGCTCACTTGAGCTGTGTCCACATGTCTGCTAATTTCATCATTCTTCACCCGTTAATCACATTCAAACTGCATTCGCCTGTTGGCTTTTACATCACATTCTATACCCAGCCGACATCCGGATCCGTATTACACGATTGTTATTACATGTTGTATACTCGGCTTTCAGCCTTAGCTGCTACTGTTACTCAATTTTTTTTTTTTTCCTCTGGGTGCATCACACTGGTGTTCACACCTTGCTCCACTCACAACCAGAGCTGCGTTCATGCGTCGACTGGTATACCATGTTTGCTCTGCTCACAGTGAGAGCTGTGTTTACACGTCCGCTGTCACAACATACTAGGCTTGTTTCAGAGCTGCATTCACGTTCACTGTTACATCATGTATGTGCTTCACTCACATTTAGAGCTGCTATTCTACCAATTTCATTCTCGGCCACACCCAGAGGTGCATTCATACTTGCGCTGTCAAATCTTTTTTTTTGCACTCCACCCATGACCAGAGTTGCATTCATACGTCTATCGGTATATCATGTTTCTCTACTCGCACCCAGAGCTACGTTCACACGACCTATGGTACTACAGGTTCTTTCCAGGTCTATTTCAAGAACTGCATTCATGTCGCTGTTACATCTATGTTATGCTCCGTTCACAACCAGAGCTGCTGTTATACCAAATTTCATGCTCTGCTTATACCCAGAGTTGTGTTCACACGTCTACTGCTACACCAGGTTGTATACCCCACTCACCAAAGCCGCTTTCCATGTCTGCTGTCACATCAAGTTAATATTCCGTTCACATCCAAAGCTGCGTTCACATGTCTGCTTTTACATCTTGTCCTATACTCCATTCACTACTAGAGCTGTGTTCACGTGTCTGCTTTTGCATCACGTCAATACTCTGCTCACTTTCAGATTGCATTTATACGTCTGCTTTATACCATGCTTTTCATGCTCTACCTATACTCAGAGCTGTGCCCATACCATGTTTTTTAGGTACCACTCACATCCAAAGCTGCATTCACCTATTTGTTGTTACATCATGTGTTGTACTCTGCTCCCACTCAAAGTTGCATTCTCCTGTTCATTGCTACGTCATGGTTTTACTCAATAATCTCACCGGGGCAGTCTGCACCCACTGCTCTGGTACCTCTCTCCCGACAAACATAACTGCTTTCTTTTCAGGCTAACGTTCCTTTCCTCGGTGGTCTGTTACATTCCATAGGCCTACTTTTCTGTTCACTTCAGTAAAAAAAAAAATATTTTGGTCTTCTTTAATCCTGTTTCATATTCACTCAGACGGGTCTCCTTTTACTTCTGGTTAGTATTCACTCAGATTGGTCTCCTGCCCCAGTTTACCAAACCGCTCCTCAGCGGAGGTCAGTGGGCTAATAGGAGTAAGTTTCCTGCTATGTTTTCACAAGCTGTTCATTTGTTTGTCACGATAAGAGACTTCTCTTAGCGAACTTGCAATGCCTCAGGCTCTTGTTTTTCTCCCATCTCTGTTTCAATTTCATGTTTACATTTTCCGTACGCCTCTCACAACGGCACTTCAGCAGGAGGTTACCCCGCCCTCAGGGACAGGAAACGACGTAGAAAGCAGAAGTTTAAATGCCTCCTCCCCATTACCTTCTCCAGTCGTTTCCTGTCCCTTGGGATGAGTGGAAAGCTGGCAGGCTCCCTCCTGCCGAAGTTCTATGCGCCCAGCCTGCGGTAAGTATTCCATGCTTGTCAGGAGGGCTGTGGCAGAGCTGCGGACGTTGGGGGCGAGATACGGTCTCTCACCGCATGTTTGTGGCATAAGTCCTGAGTTCAGGCTGCCCCGGACGGTGCACAGGCTCAGAGGAAGCCAGTTGCAGGGCCAGAAGGCGCGCGGTATCTCTGGGCCAAGATCTCGCGAGATCTGGTCACGTGACCGCGGCCGGACCACGCGGTCACGTGAGCAGGTCATGTGACCAGGAAGTAGTTAAAATTCAGCGTCGGGAAGCTGCAAAAACGCCGCAGAGTGTCTCCAGCAAAGGAGAGTGGATGCTTCATCATGTCTCTGCAGCAGGAGAAGCCTTCTGATGCCCCTAAGGCTCCCAGTCCGGTAAGCCTCCTCCTCTGGAGTAGTTTATATATATTATCACCTGTGGGATTTGGTTTTGTAATCCTGGTGACGGCTACCCCGTGCACTAAAGAAGAGCTCTGCTCTCTTTTTTTGTACTTGCAGAGTAGAGAATCTGGAAGGAGTAGGGAATCTGCACAGAAGAAAATATTTGCTATTTGTAAAAAGCAACTGGCAGAACATAGCAAAAAACCTATCTGCCAAAAGTGTACTGACAAAATAATGGCTGAAGAGTCCCCTTCTCTAGTGGAAAATTTACGATCCATTATAAGAGAAGAAGCGAGTTCTGCAGTGGAAGCAAAAATGGAGTCTTTTCCCCAAAACCCTTCCACTTCAAAGATGGTCATGGAACCCCAGATAGAAGGGGATATGGAGGACGACGATTTTAAGGATTTGTCAGACTCGGGATCCTCCTCTGATGAGGAAGTCAGCGGTCTGATATGCTCATTAAAAGACACTGACGGTCTCCTGAAAGCTATAAGATCAACTCTGGATATTGAAGAATCTAGACAGTCTCAGTCAGTTCAGGATCAGATTTTCAAAGGGCTGGGTAATAGGAAGAGGAGAGTATTCCCCATCCATGACAGAATCCGAAAACTTTTACAGGACGAGTGGAAGGACCCAGAAAGAAGGGCCGGTGCTTCAAAACTCTTTAAAGAAAATATCCCTTTAGTGAGGAAGATTCGGCTCTTTGGGATAAAACACCAAGGGTTGATGCCCCTGTCTGTGAATCTCCAAAAGCAGCATTGCCTTTTGAAGATGTCAGACTTATTAAAGATGCTATGGATAAAAATGCGAATCCATTGCTTAAAAATCGTGGGAATCCAATACCACTATGTTGAGGCCTAGCATAGCTGCCACATATACGGCTAGATCTCTGTCTCTTTGGCTCTCTCAGCTGGAGGAGCACCTGGTTTCTGGCACCCCCAGAGAGGCTATCCTGGCCTCCTTGCCGCTTTTGAAACAGGCCTCTAACTTCCTGGCAGACGCTTCTGTCGATCTTGTAAAGTTATCAGCTAGATCAGCGGCTCTTTCAAATACGGCAAGGAGATCCGTCTGGTTATGCTCCTGGTCGGGGGTTACTGCTTCAAAGAATAAGCTCTGCAGTATCCCTTGTGAAGAAGATCGTCTATTCGGTTCCGTCTTAGACGATATTCTTGAAAAGGCCTCTGATAGAAAAAAGTGTTTATAGAGTCCAGGTTTTTCCAACAGCGCCGTTCCTTTCGTCCCCAAAAAAAGGGTAAACTGGACCGTAGAAAAAGGGATCCCTCTAGTTCTTGGCAGTCCTCAAAGGGGAGAGGTAGGAATTTCCTCTTTAGCCAGGATAAGTCTACAAAACAGTCCTCCCAATGACGCCATGGGCCCGGTATGGGGGAGGTTGAAGGAGTTTGTCCCTTCCTGGGAAAAAATTTCAAACTCAGCCTGGGTCCTAGACATAATCCGTCATGGATACCAGCTGGAATTTTGCACTCCCCCTCCAGATTTGTATTAAACAGAAAATTGAAGTCAGATCACAGTCTACTAGAGTCTCAAATTTCCTTTTTTCCCTGGAAAAGCGCGGTGGTTCCAGTTCCAGCAGACCAGGAAGGAAGGGGATTCTACTCCCCAATTTTTCTCGTAAAAAAACCAAATGGCTCCTTCAGAGCAATAATCAATCTAAAGATACTCAACAAGTATATAAAATACAAAAAGTTCAAGATGGAGACGGTAAGATCTACAGTGAACCTCTTAACTCAAAACTGCTCCATGGTAACACTCGACCTGGTGGACGCATATTACCATGTTCCATCTGAAACATCTAAAATATCTACGTTTCACCGTTTTCATGGGAAAGCGTCTTCTCCATCTCCAGTTTTAGGTGTTACCTTTTGGCTTAGCCTCAGCACCCAGAGTGTTCACAAAGATTATTGCAGAAATTTCAGCTTTTTCCACCAGAAGGGGATAAACTTCATACCCTATTTGGACGATTTTCTCATTACAGCGGCCTCCCAGACTCAGTTGCAGTTCCAAGTGCAGTTTGTCCTAGAGACCTTAAAGACCCTAGGTTGGAAACTAAATCTGGAGAAATCAAATCTATCACCCAGCCGAAAGATGACCTTCCTAGGTATTCTTCTGGATTCCAGCCTTTCTTCCAGATCAAAAGATTTGGGACATCAAATCAAAGATTTCCATCTTTTTACGCCAGAGAAAGGTCACGTTCCGAAGAATTATGAAAATTCCGAAGAATTATGAAAATTCTGGGGCTCATGACTTCGACGATTCCTGCGGTGAGATGGGCCCAGGCTCACAGAAGACCACTACAGGAATTCCTGCTAAAACAGTGGAACAAGAGCATTTTCTCCCTGGAAAAAACTGTTACCGTACCTCCAAGGGTCAAACTCTCCTTGGGGTGGTGGCTGAACGAAAGAAACCTAATCAAGGGGGTCCCTTGGAAGCTCTCCAATCAGATAGTGGTAACAACAGACACAAGGGGGGCAGGCTGGGGAGCCCATTGTCAGTGTCAGCTGTTACAGGGTTCCTGGGCTGCAGAGACCCTTCCCCTTTCCTCAAACGCCAAAGAGCTTCTGACCGTGTATATGGCCCTAAAAGCCCTGACTCCAGTCATCCGAGGACAAAACGTCAAAATCCTCTCCGACAACTCCACCATGGTGGTATATCTCAACAAACAGGGGGGTACAAGAAGCAGTTCCCTTTGTCAGATAGCATCTCGGATCTTTTCTTGGGCAGATTTAAATGGAGTACGGAAAAGATGATAATTACTCTTACTGGTAATTGGATTTTCCGTATAGCCTCCCCAACGGCACTGAGTTTTTTCCCACCCATTGTTTGCCTGTATTCTATTGTCTATTATAACTTGGTTTATATCTCCCTACGAATAAAAAGTTACTTCTTCATCATCATCCTGGACCTCACGCACTAACCTCAGACTCCCTACAACCACGTTGAATCGGGTTTTGGACAAGGTCCAGCATTCCCTCACGGTAGAAGATTCAGATAGTAGGTCGGTCTTCACATCTCAGGCATTAAAACAATTCTCAGGGGTACACAGAAGAACAACGTGCGGACCACGGCTAGCAGATAGCTGTTGTCTGCGGAACTATTCAAGGATTCTCTTTCTATCTACATGGTTCTTTTTGGCCCTCATTTGGCCCTTATCTAGGCAGGCAGGTTTCAGTTCCACGATCTCCTGAGGCTAGGGCATTACTAGTATTCGCACTAGAACCAAAACTTTACGAGGTTCAGTTGGTTTTTCATGATCCATATTACAACGTATTCCCGGTACTCCATTCTGCTTTGGGGCAGTATCCGCAATATTAAGCATCATGTCTCCGTCCTTGTCATCCACAAGATGGGTTGTAGGTCTCCTTCTGGTCTTACCTCCTACACCCCAAATTTTCATTTAAGATCCCTGACGCCTTGCAGTTGGCTTGGGGATTAGTTTGCACATGCCATTCGAGTTCCTTTTCTACACTACTTGGCTTGGTTTTTGCCCACTTATAGGCCTACCCACAATCATGGCTTAGGGCACACAACAAGCTATTTAGTCAGGTTAGCTAAGACACGCCTAGCTGGGTTAGGTTGTTCCCGTTGTTTCTCTCCCTAGGGTTCTTCAGATATCTCTTGGCCGTAGCCATGACCACAAGTTGGTGATTAGTCAGCCTGCATTTGTGGGAGGGGCGGAGGCTCTTCATATACGAGCCACAGCCTCACTCACGGGCGTGTGTTCTCAGGTGCCCCACCCTCTCTCCCTCATCTTCTCATTTCCACAGGGTATGCCCACTTATAGGCCTACCCACGATCATGGCTTAGGGCACACAACAAGCCATTTAGTCAGGTTAGCTAAGACACGCCTAGCTGGGTTAGGTCGTTCCTGTTGTTTCTCTCCCTAGGGTTCTTCGTATATCTCTTGGCCATAGCCATGACCGCAAATATATGTATATGTCTGTGTGTGTGTGTGTGTGTGTATGTACTGTATATGTGTATATATATATATATGTGTGTGTGTGTGAAATAGTAATGTCATTATTTGTAATCCACATAAATCAACAATGTCATTTGTAATCTACATTGGGTAGTAATGTCACTTTTTGTAATCCACATGGGGTATAGGATAGCAGCAATAATAATGAGAACCCATTTTTTTTCAAAGGGGGCTCCCAATTAACCTGAGAAGGGGGGGTGGAAGGAATTTTGGCGCAGACGTGCGCAACTTGGGAAGTATTTTCTGTAGCTGGGGGGAGTCCTAACGAGCATGGTCATCTGAGTGAGGACTAAACAGGGAAACAAGAACAAATAAAACAGCCAACATGTCCTCACCAGTTAAGTCCAGTCCATAAAGTGGCTCCCATTAGTCCATGGTTCTTCTTTTCTTTCTTGGCAGAAAAGCAGCTCCTTAGAGGAAGGACCTGACGTTCTCTTCACTGCTGAAGCTCATAAGAGGGAGCTCCTGCCTCCTGTAAGCCATGCTTGACGCTGTGGTGGCGCTCTACTGACCTCTAGTGGCTGATCTAGGTAGTGACCTGGTGGTCACACTCGCTATTGCCTCTGCAACATTTTCCCTTACTGGACTGGGACCTCCTGCCGGGGGAAATGGATCCAGGATCTCTGGCTGAAGAGGCGGTGGCAGATAATGCTCCAGTCGGGCTATATGTAAATGCAGTGGTGGACGCACATCCTAATCTATAGGTGGGTGGTGCAGGCAGTCCTGGGATGAGAAGCTGAGGCTTTTCACAGAAGCAGAGTACTCCTCCTGCGGTTTCTTGCAGGCAGCGTACCCGACCCACAGTAGTTGGATCTTCCTGCCAGCACTCCGGTTCCGGTGCTGGGAACGTGGGGCTTCTCCAGGAGGGTCACTCTGACAGAGAAGGGTCCCTTGAGGGCCTCCATGGGGGTATATTCCACCTGGTTCCCCCTTATACAAGCTGTGCCGGGCCTGGGGCAATTAGGGGCGCTTGACGGAGCAACGTCCAACAAATAGCTCCTCACCGGTCTCGTCGTCCATGAAGAAACCGCTTTCCCTCTCGACCGAAAACCAGACGACGGTTCCTCTTCGCCGTTCCAAGTTCTGGTCCCCTGACTGTGGTCAATCCAAGACACAGATTGACCAGTCTTGAATGGCACGCTTGTACTTCCACATATTTACGGCATGGGCTGTCATGGGATTGAGGCCAACAAAGGTTCTGCTCTTCCTGGGCGGCGAAGTGGACACCTCGGACACTTTCTTCGGCCGTCGCTGTATCTTTGACAGGTTGCATCTGGGGCATGTCATCTCCCCAGATCATATTACTCCAGTTCGGCTTAGGGAACACCATCTTTCTCTCTCTTTCGTCACAACGAATCGGTGAGGGAGGAGGAGCTTTAGGGGTGGAGTTTCCTTCTGTACATTTGCACTGGGTTGTTCCCTGTGGGCAGGGCTGTAATTTCACACTCTTGGGCTGGGCGTTCCCTGGTTTTCCAGCTCTTGGGCTGGAAGAAGATACGCCATCATAGGCAAAGATGGCGGATTAACCCCTTGGAGGCCGGTGCACATTTTTCTGCGCCTGTCGCTCCGCAGTAAACGCAATAAAGTAATTTTTAAAGGGTTTTTTGACAATTCTGTAGGCCTTGTAGGATAAAAGCAAGCAAGTTAATCCTGTTCATGCCGCCAATATTGCAACGGGCGCCTCCCCCTAGGGCCCTTTATAGATGTATGACGCGCGTCCCAGGCGTAGGAATGCAGAGTGGTATGGTGTGGCCTAAAATGTCCCTTTTAGATGTGTCACAGTGCTCCTACCTTGATACAGTTGGACCCCAGGCTACGGCTCAGAAGCAATAAATAGGGGGAATAATTGAGGGATTTGCAAGAAAAATTGAGTCCAGACCTTGTATGAAGCTGAATAGCGGCTTTACTTTCATCAGAAACAGTCTTCAAACTTTATCTTGGTCCCAGCAGGCTTTAGCATTACACTTGGCAGGCAAACCCGTCTCTACTACACTTGTTTCTCTCTGGCTCTGCTGTACTGACAGGCTGACTGTATAACTCAGATTCTTCTGTCTGCTGCACCTTCTCTCTGTAGGCTGACTCTAGATTAGGCCAGAGAACTATGCTCCTGTCTTCTGAGGCTTTAAGCTTTGGCCTCCATGGTCAGCAGAGCTGAGGGTGCTCTGGCTGGCTTGGGCACGTCCAGCAGAGACCTGCCCCCAGGGCCGGCGCTTCCATATAGGCAAGTGGGCAATTGCCCCCGGGCCCCCGAGTTCTTAGGGGCCCCCAAGCCCCAGCCCGCAACTAACATGAGATATATAGAATGGATAAGCCCGGGCCGCGGCGCTCTGGGCCCCTCTCTGCCTCTTTAAGAGAGCAGTGGCTCTGGGGCCCAGAGCATGCCGCTGCACAGGCACGTCTTCGCGGTCTTGTCAGAGCCCCGCCCCCCAGAACCAGAAGAAGCGAGCGATCACAGCAGTGCGCACTGCCCTTCCTCACCGACCGTGGCTGCCGCCTTCTCCCTCCTGCTGCTGACTTCTGTGTCCTGACTTCACTTCACCAGGCATTCAGGCAAGAAACAAGGGGATCATGCGACTATGCTAGTCTCTGAGTCCTGACTGTCCTGGAGAAATGAACTATTTGGGGGGTGGAGGGCGATGTGCATTGTGCTGGAGGAGAAATGAGCCATGGTGGGGGGATGTGCATTGTGCTGGTGGAGAAATGAGCCATGGTGGGGGGATGTGCATTGTGCTGGTGGAGAAATGGAGAAATGAGCCATGGTGGGGGGGTGCATTGTGCTGGTGGAGAAATGAGCCATGGGGGAGGGGATGTGCATTGTGCTGGTGGAGAAATGAGCCATGGGGGGCGGTGAGAAGTGCAATATGCTGGTGGAGAATGAGCCATGGGGGGAAGGGATGTGCATTGTGCTGGTGGAGAAATGTGCCATGGGGCGGAAGGAGAGATGTGCTGCTGCCACTGGCCCCCCATACAAGGGGAGAAATGTGCCATTCGTGTGGGGGGGGGGGGGATGTGGCGGAAAGTATGCTGCCATGGAGGGGGCGGGGAGAAATAATGTGACGCGAAGGGGGTGGCGTCAAAAGGAGGAGGTGATGACGTGACATGGATGGAGCTGGAGGGGTGGCATTGAGGGGGAGAAATGTGACATTGAGGCTGGGGGCATCATTGGGGGCACCACTTTATACTGGCACATTATTGGGGCACCACTTTTTACTGGCACATTATTAGGTGGCACTATGGGGGCACTTCTTACTAGCACATGATTGGGGGGCATCTATGGAGGCACTTCTTACTGGCACATTATTGAGGCACAAGAGGCTATCTTATATAGGGAAGGGAGCGGAACATTACTGGGCACATTATTCGAGGCCACAAAGAAGGGTTATTTTATATGGGGGAAGGGGGGAGAGGAACACTATGGAGGCTTCTACTGAGGCCACAAAGAAGGGGTATTTTATATGGGGGAAGGGGGGAGAGGAACACTATGGGGCTTCTACTGAGGCCACAAAGAAGGGGTATTTTATATGGGGGCTCTGTGTGGTACTAGTATTATCAGGGGTATTATCTGTTTCTGCAGTATAGTATTGGGGAGCACAGCGGCACAGTATTGGGGGTAGTAGGATGATTTGTCCAGAAGATGGGAGGATGATGGAAAAGTAGTAAACTAAGATTTTTTTTGTTGTCAAACTGCAGAGATGGAAAATGGCGACAAAATGGTGATCTGGTGTGAAAGGAAAAGATGAGGTCAGAGAACGTCTAGATCATAGGTGTCAAACACAAGGCCCGCGGGCCGAATCCGGCCCGCCAGACCTCGTCATGTGGCCCGCTATGTTAAATAAAGTAAACTTGTGCCCGCCCCTCATACATAATAGAATCACTAACCGCGGTCCGCTCCATTACAGGCCGGGCGCGCGGCCGGCAGCGTGACTGACGTCACGTGCCGGCGCCGCCTACTTTATAAATGAATCAGGCGGCGCCGGCACGTGACGTCAGTCAGTCACGCTGCCAGCCGCGCGCCTGGCCTGTAATGGAGCGGACCGCGGTTAGTGAGTTAGTGATTCTATTATGTATGAGGGGCGGCTCAAGTCTACTTTATTTAACATAGATTTATGCCGATTTTTGAGGAATGAGTGAGCGGAGGGGCCAGAGGACAGTGAATACACCTGGCCCCACTGCAATTTTTGAGGCAATGTGAGGGGATCTGTGGATGGCACTTTTAAGGGTGAGGGTTATATAACAGTGTCATCCACAGATCCCTATCGGGGGACATCTGTGGATGGCGCAGTTATGGGGGACATCTGTGGATGGCACTGTTATGGGGGACATCTGTGGATGGCGCGTATATGGGAGTGAGGGGATCTGTGGATGGCACTGTTATGGGGTGAGGGGATCTGTGGATGGCAGCTGTTATGGGATAGGGCCTATCCCATAATACTGCCATCCACAGATGCCCTCACCCCATAACAGTGCCATCCACAGATCCCCTCACTCCGCTAACAGCGCCATCCACAGATGTCCCCCATAACAGTGCCATCCACAGATGTCCCCCACTAACTGCGCTCATCCACAGATGTCCCCCCATAACTGCGCCATCCACAGATGTCCCCCATAACTGCGCCATCCACAGATGTCCCCCATAACTGCGCCATCCACAGATGTCCCCCATAACTGCACCATCCACAGATGTCCCCATAACAGCGCCATCCACAGATGTCCCCTATAACAGTTCAAAAATATGCATGAAGCTCTAAAAACAGTAATAATTGAATGCAGTGACAATACTTATGATAATAAAGAGTGGACACATAGTCCTACAGTTACAACCGGCCCATTGAGGGTGACCAAACTGCTGATGCGGCCCCCGATGAATTTGAGTTTGACACCCCTGGTCTAGATCAAAGGAAACGTCACTGGATGTAAGAGGTATGGGGCGC
Organism: Bufotes viridis; assembly: GCA_033119425.1. Lineage (NCBI taxonomy): Eukaryota > Metazoa > Chordata > Amphibia > Anura > Bufonidae > Bufotes > Bufotes viridis. The sequence goes on from CM065589.1 coordinate 173,432,245, forward strand.
TGTATTTCTGTATGCTGCCATGGGGGGGGGGGGAATAATGTGACGCGAAGGGGGTGATGTAAAAAAGAGACGGTGATGACATGAAGGGGGGGTCCCTTATTGTTTTTCGCCCCCGGGCCCCATTTCACCTAGAACCGGCCCTGCCTGCCCCCCTGCACACCCTTCCCCAAGCAGGGGGTTAGCTAGACCTGCAGGAAGTGGGGCTCTCCCACTTCTTTCCAGGGGGGGTGGGGGGGGGGGTAGAATGAAGTGAAAGCTCCATTCTACCTAACTGTAGCTCTGCCATGTTTGCTGCCACCTGCTACATTACATTTGAACATAACAGTTACAAATCTTAGAAATGAATAGTGTATAGGACCTGAACAAAATACATAAGATGATGCTTTGCTACCCTATTAGATATAGTAGCAGGGCTCAGAAGTGTTAATGCCACATATATGTGTGTGTCTGTACATATCTATTACTAAGGGTAGTCCTGCAATACAGTCGGTGAGGACATGGCACACAGAGGGACCAGGCTGACTAATGAAGTAGCAGGAGGTAGTGTCAGCATACCTGATAACAGCAGGAGGGGCAATGTCTCCATGTTTGGAGAGCAGAAAATCGAGTTGGGAGGGAAGGGCTGTCATTGGCTGGCACACATCACATGACAGCTCCCGGCTCTGAGCTAGTTTTCTGTCTTATTGGTAGAGGCTGCAGCTCTGTCACGCACAGTGTGGGCAGGAGGGGGAGGTGATTTTGTTCAGCTGAGGCTCTCACACATTGCATGCTAGTGCGGTCATTACCATACACATTGTATGATAATAACAGCACACTGGGAACAGAAGGGCCTGCACCTGTAATATGTATTACAGGCGGTAACACAATGCTATCCTCTGCTGTCATTATCATGCATGGTGTATGATAATGACTGAGAGCAGGAGGGCTGGCGGCCAGCGTTGTGTATTGGGGCGGGTTGCTGAAGACCGGGCTCTGCTGGCCCCCTGCCTAGTAAAAGGCAATCAGCTCATCGAGAGTTTCCCCAGTAAGGTGCATTGCCAATACGCCTCTGGAGGGAGCAGACTCCCTCTGTCTTCCAAATGCGGGGGCCAATGTCAATGCAGGCCGGCCAGGGCCCAGTGAATGCCCCAGGCCTGCCTCCAGGGTTTCCCAGCAGGCTGTGCCTTTGTTTTCTGTCCAGAATAACGGAAACCAGACGGATCCGTTATGCTTGCCCATAGACTTCAATTATGACGGATCAAGACGGAATGACTCTAAAGATTGCCGTTTTCATTTCCGTCTTATGGATTCCGTTTTTTTCCGTTATAACGATGTTATAACGGAAAGCCATAATGAAATACATAACGGTGATGCGAACAAGACCTAACTTGTACATTTGGTTAAATACTAACGAAAGCAAAATCCCTTCCCGTTGAGTAGGGTAAAGTCGGATTATATGGAAGCAGAATGTCAAACACAGGAGTCAAGTCCTGATGCACCTTACACATACCACAGAAGTCAGGGGGAAGGAGGGGCAATAAGTAGCTGTTTTTCCATGTTATTTAGTATTAGGACAAGGGGCACATGGCCAAGAATCCTATCTAAGCCAACGCTAACAGAGAGTCAGATTAGCTGCTGCCACATGCCAAGTAGCACTGACATTTAAGGCCTAACACAGCTTCACACGTCCGTAGTGTGTTTTGCGGAAACACGGATCCGCAAAACACGGATGGCTGCAATGTGCATTTTGTATTTTGCGGACCGCACATTGCTGGCACTATATAGAGAATGCCTTTTCTTGTCCGCAATTGCGGACAAGAATAGGACATGTTCTATTTTTTTGAGGAAACATGGATGCGGAAATGCAGATGCGGACATCACATAGTGTGCTGTCCACATCCATTCCTGCCCATTTTGAAATGAATGGGTCTGCAACCCTTCCGCAAAATTGCGGATGGGATGCGGATCCATTTTGCGGACGTGTGAATTAGGCCTAACACTTGACTCTTGAGAGAACAGGGGTTCAGGCATATTCAAATAGTAAAATGTCAATATTAGTGTCTGCCATTAGCAGACAGTCAGGAGGCCCTCATACATGTTAGGTTATCTGCATATTTCATTGACTTTGCAAGTAGCCACCATCCATCATTAAATTAATGTATATTAAAGGGAATCTGTCAACAGGGGGCGGACCAGTAAAGTGGCATTGGGAAAAAAAATAAAAGTGGACCCCATGTTGTAGGTGCGTCCAAACTGACAGAAGGCCGGGCCACACATGTAGACAGGTACAACACATGTAGGCAGGGACAACACATGTAGGCAGGGACAAAAGAAGTCCTGCACTACTGTTGTGCAGAGCTAAATACCACGCCAACAGAACCAACAGTGCTCAGCAGAACCAAATACCACAGTGCAGAACAAAATACTGCTGCCTGCGTCAGAGGCTGTATCGTTGTCCAGAGGGCTCGTACATTAAATTATGCTGAGAGCATCAGATTTTTATGTACCTGGTTGGTGGCCATATGGAGGCCTTGGATGACCCTTGGGCATTGGCCCACTGGGAAATTTGTAGGGTCTAGGGCCAGTCCGCCCCTGCCTGACATGATAAAAGTGCAGTACAGCATGTTATACAGCTGAGCAGATTGATATAATATAGTTTTATGGAAAATTATTCAGATTAACATGTAATTTATTCATTTAAATCTCTCCTCTTTCTGAGCTCAGTAGCCAAGTGGGCGGTTTTATCAGTGACTGACAGCTATGTATATACACATACATAGGAATGGTCACTAAGACCTCCCATTTGGTTAGTGAGCTCAGAAAGTTAGCTGAGAATAAAATGAATAAATAACAAGTTTTGCTAATACAGAACTGGACTTCACCTATAGCAGTTGTGTTTTTTTAATTCTAATAGTAACAGTTGATTCTCAGATATACTCAGGGTTTATCATCTGAAATGTACAACAACTGGAAAGTCACAAAAACAAGGGGGTCATAGTCACATTTAATAAAAACACTTCCCAGGATATAACTGTAATTGGCCTAAGTCTTTATATCAAATGAGGCTATAACACCCTCATTCTTAGGGCACAGCCACAGCCAGTCAACAATCGTGTGCGTGAGTCCTTAAGAATGCACCCATGTACAGTGCACCTTGCAGCACATGGGTGCATTCTTAAAGGGGTTCTCCAGGAATTAAGAAAATACAATTACTGAAAATACATAAATATTACTTCATTATAAAAACTTTCCCAAATAGCTATCATTATTTATAATGTCTTGTTTTCTCTAGGGAACAAGCATCAAGAGAGATAAAATGGTGGCTCCTCTACTACCACAAAGCCCGTCCTCATAACACAGCTGGGATGGAATACATCAAATAGTCAGTGCAGTTAGTTAAACAGCTCTCTCAGCCCTCCTAACCAGTCAGGCTGTAATGAATTATGATCTAAGATACAGCAGTGAAAGTACGGAGAGGAGGACGGACAGACGGGTGAGGAATGTGACTAATGAGTAGCAGCAGTAGGCTACATTACCACAGCCCCACAACAGAATGCCGTGTCCATCCTCCTCCCTACGTTCACTTTGCTCCATTGCCACACAGCTGATATCTTATTAGCTGTATGTCAGTTCGGAATTTATTACCGCCACAACCAAATACTACAGTGCAGCAGAATACACTGGCCCTCTATAGTCTTGCTGGCTCCATTTACTTATGTTAGCCCCACCTACTCAAATTGACCCTGCCTACTTATGTTTGCCACTCCCCTGGCCCTAATAGGGAGTATTCAAACTTGGTGCCTAGGGTGGCACCAGCTATAAATATATCCTTGGTCACAAGCATGGCCTGTCTTCTCATTTCTGGTCCCCAAAATGGCTCCTCCTCTCATTTCTGGTCCCCTGCATGGCTTTCTCTCGTATTAGTGGTCACCAGCATGGCTCACCTCTTATTTCTAGTCCCTAACATTGACACCTCAGTGACATTCTGTAGACTCTCTGGCTCAGCAATCAGTGCAGCATGATATGGACTGCATGATATGGACTGGCAACCTCCAATGATGCTTATGGGTGACAGAATGCTCCTTCTTCTGCCCCCTCTCTGTTTCTCTCCCTGATGTCTCTTACATGTCTCCTGTTCCTACTTTGCTTCATTCTGGTAATGTGGTGCAACAGAGACCCACAACCAGACAATTCACAGCACATGCAAGTCCAATCTGTGATCTCCTCTATAATGCCAGTGGTCCGAGTCTGTTGATATCTCCCTCTCCTAGAAGGCATGGGCCTCCAGTGTACTAACCCTCCTGCTGCACCACACTTTATGTCACTCTAGGCTGTGTCCACCACCTTCCCCAGCTGGAGCATACTCCAATAGGGTGCACGCACACGCTCTTCCCAAATCTTAAAGGGGTAGTGTATGCACAGGATAATTTGTTTATGGCTTATCACGGAATTCCCTGAGGTATATATGGCACTTTCTCCTATGGGAACATGCCTGAACAAAACATTCCTAGTTTTTCCAGGTGTGTTTATTGTGTATTCTAACCTCACCTCTAACTGTTAACAGTATTGACCCAATGGCACCTGTCCTGACCACTGTCTGATCACCATGTAGACCCTGTGCCCTGACCTATGGTCTGTTTACAATATTGCATGAACTCTGCTTGCCCTGAACTTGAATTTCCCTCTGATCATGCTTCTGACTGCCCCCTTGATGCCACACACAGGCATTTATTGACCCCTCTGGATCAGCAGCCTCTGAATGGAGACTACACATAGAGGTAGCAGCCTGATGGCCCCTACAAAAATGTCCAGATCCTCATATGGGAATAAAATGTAAAAGGGTGAACAGGACGGGACAAACTTGACAAAGCACCCAAGAGTAGTCAAATTCATTCAGTAGTACAGTGGATCCACACCCGCCTGTGTTAAATTTTCAAAGAGGCTGACAGTGAAAATTTTTCTCAAAAAAGTTGTCTTTTGTCAGATAGGTGTGTGGTCTGCTTATAGAGGGACAGCTGTCATAGAGTATAACAGGGAGGAAAATCTGAAAAAAAAGCCATCTGAAAGGAAGGGTCTTCTCAAAGGGTTGGTCTTCTGGGGAGGTTTAGCTGTATTTCATTACTGCTTTCAAATGTCCTGTAATTCTACCGTGCGGAATGCATATCTATCTATGTATCTACTGTAGACTATAGGTTTTAATGAATATTTTTGTACAGCACGTGGACGCTTTTGTTTTATGCAGATAGAAATTTCCATACAATATATATCATTCTAAAAAGTCATTTATTAGTATAATATCTTTTAAACAAAAGTCACATTACAAAATAATGCCACCCTAGAAGATGCAGTTGACTAGAGAAATGTCATCAACAAAGAAAAAAAAATCAAACAGTCATAATGGGACACATTTTTTAATGCTGTCTTATAGACAGCATAACATTAGAACCCGCAGTTAAAAGCCACAATTGGGTGCATGTTGTTCGGCAGGAACTACAAAAGTAAGCAGGGCCAGCAATGCCATATTATGGCACAAAACACTGCCCTGGCAGAACCACAGTGCATCACAAAATAATGCCCCAGCACCACAAAGTGCCTCCCTAGAAGCTGTCTCTCTGTGGTGGCCAGCACCAGCTGCTATGTTCTGCCTTTCTACTCAGGATGGCAATAAGTTAAATTCAGGAGTCAGGAGGGCACTTGCAGCCACCAGCCCGGTACACAAGTACTTGACGCTCCCAGCGTTAACTCTGGGAGCATCAGATTATTACCTGGCTGGCAGCTATGATGAGGGCTCAGGAGTCCCCTGGGCATCGCTCACCGGGAAGTTTCCCTGTAGGGTCAATGGCCAGTATGGGTGCTACCATCTTTCAGTACATTAAAGCATATGCCACCTTTCGACATCAATTGGTGGGGCTCGGAGAGTTGGACCTCGGTCAATCACTAGAACGAGGAGAAAAAAGTGCTTGCAAATACACACTCTCTCTCTCCTAGCTGCAGGAGATGGGCTTGATAGATAAATCTGTCTCGATTCGGTCCGCTGTAGTGAGGGGTGAGTCATATGTGAGCCCTTTTATCTCCTCGTTCCAGTGATTGGTGGGGGTCTCAGCACTCAGAACAAAGCTATGACATATCAAAACTTTTACCAAAACTCAGTCATCTTTTAAACATATCAGTAGCAGTTGCTCAAGTCTCTACGATAGTTGGTTACAATGTATCATTCTGCTGTCCAGGAGGTCTAGAGAGTTGACCAGACTGGAGAGTTCAGGAAACTTCTTAAAAATGTCATACCCATACTGCAATTAAAAAAAATGGGACAAGAGGCAAAAAATGCCAAAAAAGTATCATAAAATGACAGGAAAAACCTCAATGTTTGTAGGACAGGGTGTTTTAAAAAGATGGACCTGATATGAAATCCCTATATCACTGCAACCACAAACCATTATTCGCAAGATGACGACCTTGCAACACAAGGCGATTTGCGTTCTGCAGCTCAGCAACACTGAATACACAACTTTAGTACAGCGTGCATTTAAACAGTGTTTTGGTATTGATGCGCCAATGCCAAAGAGCATTCATCATTGATGCAGACAATTTGAGGAAACCGGCTGTTTATGTAAGGGGTAGAGGACAGGGCAATTGTGTAATTGTAACATGTTGCCATCTTAAAAATTTGGCTTAGTTGCCCATAGCAACCAATCAAATTCCTCCAAAAGGAGCTCTGGAAAATGAAAGGTGAAATCTGATTGGTTGCTATGGGCAACTAAGCCA